>PVLA01007986.1:0-95614 GCA_004027455.1 Hydrochoerus hydrochaeris | reverse complement strand
CTGGTGCAGCTCTGATGTCTTTCCCAGGGGGAGGACCTGCTGCCCAGAGCTGTCGGGAGGTGCTGGCTGGAGTTGTTTTCTTTCAGTCTTTTTTTCCTTCTCCTCAGGGTGTAGATGAGCGGGTTGAGCGTGGGCCTGGCCACCGTGTAGAAGAGCGCCACGAACTTGCCCTGCTCGGGGAGCCGCTCTTGGCCGGCTGCCGGTACATGAAGATGATGCTGCGGTAGAGCAGGGCCACCACGGCCATGTGGGCGGAGCAGGTGTTCAGGGCCTTCCTCCTCCCCTCGGCCAACCTCATCCTCAGCACGGCCTTGGCGACCTGCGTGGAGGATGCGAGGATCAGCCCCAGTGGCAGCACCACGAAGACGTAGCTGGCCAGGTACATCTCCAGCTCGTGCAGGCTGCTGTCCACGCAGGCCAGCCACATGATGAGGGGCATCTCGCAGAAGAACTGGTCCATGCGGTTGTTTCGGCACAGCGGCAGCAGCACGGTGAGCGTGGAGCCCACCGGGCTGGTGCCGAGGCCGCCCAGCCAGGAGAGGCAGGCCAGGCCCACGCAGAGCCGGGGCGCATGAGGGCCGCACAGTGCAGGGGTCCGCAGATGGCAGCGTAGCGGTCGTAGGACATGACGGCCAGCAGGACGCACTTGGTGGCGCCCAGTCAGTGCAAGATGTAGAACTGGGCCACGCAGCCACCGTAGCTGATGGTCTTCCGCAGTCCGAAGAGGTTAGTCAGGAGCTGGGGGACGATGCTTGTGGTGAAGCTGACATTCAGGAAGGAGAGTTTGGTGAGGAAGAAGTACATGGGTGTGTGGAGACGCATGTCTGCACAGGAGACCAGCATGATGACTGCCTTGCCCACGATGGACACCCCATAGAGCCCCATCCACAACTGCGAAGAGGACCAGCTCCAGCCATGGGCGAGCTGAGAAGCCCAGGAGCACAAACACAGCCAGAGAGCTTCTGTTGGCAGGGTCTACCATGGCATCAGTCAGTGAAGGGGCAGGAGGCCAGCTGGGGTCAGGGCTTGGAGTGGCACCATCACATCAGCCCCTGACCAGGAAACCCTCACTCACGCCATGGTCAGGGAGCCCTGGGCGCAAAGCCATGCACTCCGCTCCCCTCGGCAGCCTGAGACGTGACACAGGCCACAGGGACAGCTGGAGTGCGAGTGCATGGCTGGGCCCTGGGCTGGGGCTGCAGTCTCACTCCGAGCAGCAGTGTCCGGCTCCACCCAAACACTGAGTGCTGAGGAATCGGCTGCCAGAGAGGGGCCTGTGGGTCACCCACAGCATGGGCAGTGAACCTGGTCCCCTCCAGTCCCACAGCACCAAGGAGCTTTTACCGTTAATTAACCCAGATCCAGGACGGGGCACGATCTGTGCATCCCCCCACCGGTGGCACTGATCTCTGGATCCCACTCTAACCTGCTCACCCTCTACACCTCCAGCCCTTCCCAGCCTGTTCTCAACAAGCAGGAAACCTCAGGGTCAGGGCCAGCCACAGGACAGTGTGCCCTCTCTGGGACCACCACACCCTTCTTCCCCTCCTTCAGGTCATTTTCCAAAGCCACCCCTCACCTCAGCCCTTCTTCCCCAGTCACATAACCTCACAAGCCTGGCTCCCTTTTCTTCCTTTCCTGGTTATTTTTAGAAATCACCACCTTTCCGTTGCACTCAGCCATCTCCCCTCACCAGAGTAAAACTCCCAGGCAGCCAAGATCCCCTCTAGCTGTGTTTGCCTCTGGGGCTGCAGTGCTGAGCCCAGTGCCTGGTGTGAGGAAGTCACTCTTGGGGTCCTAGAGGTGCTGCACCAGGACAGTGGTCTGCAGTGATGGGGATCACAGAGCGCGGCCAGTGGAGACCTCCCCGGACTTTGGATCCATGCAGAGGGGCCAGGACATCTGCTGCTGACTTCAGATGGAGGGGACAGACAGGTGGAGCAGGCCTGTGTGGAGTCAGAGGTTGACAGGGAGGCATCTGGGCAGCTGAGCTTCACCTGTCCCTGAAGACTTGCTGGAAAAAACATTCTCTGCAAGTATGGTCTAGGGGAAAGGAGGAAAGAAAGAGGGGAAAAGATAGATAACTATACTACTAGTCTCTGTTCATAAGAAAGAAGTTTGTGCTTTCATTATTCAATTGTTTGATCATTTTTTGTGCCTAAATCTTGTAATCTGAACACTGCTTTAAAGATAACAATATGCAATATATTGTTCATCTCCCATTATTTTGTTTTGAAACTCTGTATTATCATTTTTATTACTTTTCTCATTTTAAAATAAAAGACAACCCTCTGTGTAGTGCTGTATTTCAAAAAGAAGAATGCACATGGTATATTTACAGTCACCCGATTTGGGGAACAGAGCAGCTGTAAACTTAATCCCAGAGCATTAGATAACTTAGCTGCCCCTGGAACTGAAGGTTGATCAAACAAAACCTGATCTTATGCATGTTTGCAGTGTTTTAAGATGCATTTTATGGTGGAATCCTAAACACCTGATGCTCCAGGAGCTGAGGGCAGATGGGGGTTGCAAAAGCCAGGAGAGGGTGGGTGTGGGGCATGCAGTGGCCCATGCGCCAGAGCCGTATATGTGACTGGGCAGTGGCCCAGGTGCCCTGCACAGCAGGGGAGGAAGTCCCAGCAGTGCAGAGCGGCCCAGTGTCCTCCGGGAGGGCAGCTCTGCTTGCACTGAGAAGCACAATGCTCTACGGGAGGGAGATGCTGACTACCTGCCTTGCTCCCTGCCTGGTGTTGTTTGTAAACATCCTGGGTCAATAAAGTTTCAAAATGAAGTGCTGCTGGATGCCCCCCCACCGGTGCCTGTGTGGGAAAGGGGCCAAGGGCACTAGGTATCTTCTGCCTGGGGACACTGACACCCCAAGTAGGGGCCTTGTCTAGGGGACACATCTGAAGTCCTCCAGACCAGGGTGCTGCTGACACCCACAGAACACAGTGTGTCACGAGGAGTTGGGAGACAAGAGGGAGAGAGGGCGGCTGGCTGAGAGTGAGGTACTCCACAGTGATGGGGTGTCACAGATCAATGGACGGACAGACAGAGGCTGAGATGAGGCCTGTGGGTGAGACAGAGATGGTGGTGACACACTGTCAGTGATGTGTGGAGTGTGCCTGGTCAGCAGGAGCCCAGGTTTGGGGTACTGGTTCTGAGTGCTCACATGCTGGTGTTCTAACCCATCTCTGGACAAGCTCCATGGCAACCCCAAGCCCCACATCCAGGTTCTGAGCCCAGACCCAACACCCACACAGACAGAGGAGGTCCATTCCATCTCCAGGACTCACCCAGAGGGTCCCGGCAAACACTCACCACTTGGCATGTGAGCTGCGTCAGTGCTGAGCCTCAGTGACTGGAAAGGTCCTGAGGGACAGCTGGGGAAAAGTCCAAGGTCCGCGTTCACTACCTTAACTGTGGAGTCACGGATGCTCCCTAGCTGCTAAAAACCCAAAGGCTGGAGACTGTTTGCTGGTTCTGTGCCCTCCACCTTCACCGCAGTGAGAAGGGAGTCTGGGACACAGCGTGTCACTGAGACCCCAAGCACTCAGTGTGGGGTCCTTACTCCCAGACGGTGACTGAGCAGCCACACCTGGCTGGACACCAAAGGACAGGGACCTGGGCAAGGCTCCTCTTCACAGTGCCACAGCTGTCAGTGCAGGGCGCACTGAGCACAGGAGCACAGCGAGGGCCCCCACAGCCCCACTGGGACCCCCAGGGTGGGGGCGGGGGGTGGATTGTGTGCTGATAGCCCTGTTCTGACATCTTCAGGGTGGGCTGGGCTAGGAGAAGGACATGACTTTCTGAGCAGATTCATGGTCCCGAGGGTGAGGCCGCCCATGTTTCCAGGAGAAGTAGGGGCATGTGGAGCCCTGCAGGATGCGTGATCTTACTTCTCCAGGGAGCACCGGGGAGACAGAGGACGCTGGCTCATAGGGGAGTGAAGCCCAAGGGAGAAAGCTCAGGGACCCTTCCCTGCTGCAGTTACAACCTCACTGTCCTGTGCGTGGGGAGTGATTTCTTCATGGGTAAAGATTGTTTATTCTGGGCCCCGCCAGACATCCACACAGAGCACAATTAATTCTCTTCACTGGGGGATCTGTGATGTGAACGGTAGTGCCGTAGCCTGAAACATTTGCTCATGGGACTCATTTAGCCTGAAACACTTGCTCATGGGACTCATTTAGGCACACGCTGCTGACCATGTTATTCCCTAGCCACGGTGTTGTTGGTGTGCACCCTAGCAATGGCCTGCTATGTCCTTAATAGAATAAATTTGTTTTTATTACAGTAAAAATCATACAGCATTAAACTGATCACTATGGCTATCTTCAAGTAGAAAAGTCAGTGAAATAAATCCATTTAGAATTTCTAAGTATTTAATTTTTCCTGTTGTCCTTGTGGATTTCATTTTTTTCCTAATTTCTGTCTTAGTAAATTCATTGTTTTTGTACACTAATGCTATTGAGTTTTGAGTGTTGACTTTGTATCCTGCTACATTGCTGAATTCGGTTATTAGTTCTAGGAGTCATTTGGTGGGGTTTTTTGGTCTTCAGTGTAAAGGACCCTGTCATCTGCAAATTGTGATAATTTCACTTCTTCCCTTCCTTCATGTATCCCTTTTATTTATTTCTTTATTTCTTTTGCCCAAGTGCTCCGGCTAAGGTTTTGAGGACTACACTGAACAGGAATGGTGATAGTGAACATCTTTGTCTTGTTGCTGACTCTAGAGAGAAGCTTTCAGGTTTCCCATTTGTTTTGCTGGCATAGGTTCCTTTAAGTGGCTTTCATCACTGAGACAGGGCCCTTGCACACCTGTTTCCTCCAGCGTTATTTTTTTAATCATGATTGGATGCTGGGTTTTGTCAAAGTCTTTTTTTTTTCTTTTGCATCTGTTGAGAGCATCTTGTGATTTCATCCTTTAATCTTTGCATTTAATTAGATTACACTTATTAATTTATGGATGTGGAACCATCCTGACATCCCTGGGATGACTCCTACTGGGTCTTGATGGATCATATTTTTTGATGATTGCTTGCATTCTATTTGTAGTATTTTGTGAGGATTTTTTAATCCATGTGCAATAAAGAGATTGGCCTGTAACTTTCTTTTTAGCTGATTTTCTTTGAAGAAATGTCTATTCTACTTTTTCTCATTAAAAAAATTTTTTTTGGTCTCTTTGTTGTTGAGATATAAGAATTCTGTATATATTCTTAAAACTAGATTCTCAAGAGATATATGATTTACAGATTTTCTTTCACTTTTTATAGGTAATTTCTTTTCACTCTTGGTGGGCCAAAATTTTCAATTTTTTATTGTCCCACATTTGTAGTACGTACTAAGGACAGTCATCAAGGGGAGTTTGTACGTGTGTGTATGGAGCACACCTTAATTCCTTCTTCCCCTTCCCCTCCCCTCTCTCCCGCCCTTCTATCCTGCTCCACTTGGAAAAGCTTGTGCATCTGACCCCGCTGTTCACTTCTGGGTGTCTTCCTGAAAGAGTTAAATCTGCCATTCCACAAGGTTTCAGTTTTGATGAAGCCCAGCCAGCTCATCTATTTCATTTCTTTTTCTGGTTCCTTTTTACTGTTATGTTTAAATACCCATTAACTAATCCAAACAATGAGGATTGGCTAATATGGTTTTTTGGTAAGAACTTTGTATAAATCTAGGTCTTTAACCTATTTGAATTAATTATTTGTATGTGGGTTAGGGCAGGGAGTCAGTCTTCATTCTCTGACAGATACACTTTCAGTCGACACTTTTTCCACTGCTACTTCATCAAAAATCAATTAATGCAGATGGATAGATTTACCTACACACCCCAGTTCTCTTTCATTGATCTAGTTTTATACAGTTAGCTTTAGAGAGCATTTAAAAACTTGGAAATGTGAGTCTTCAAACTGTATTATTGTGGTTGGTTTTTAAAATTATTTTTGCTATTAAGGCCCAAATGAATTTAAGAATTGAATTTTCCATTTACAAAAAAATAGCCATTATGGAATCATGTGAGTGTGAACATGATGTAACACCACTCAGTCATGAAGAAGGGTAAATTCGAGGTGTGTGGGGAGCTCAAGACTGTAATGCTAAGTGAAATAAGTCTTAACACGGGAGATGAAATATCATATGGTTTCTCTAATATAAAAGTGAGGTGGTGTGAAGCAGGGGGGTAGACTCAGTGGAGATGGGAGGGATCTGGGAAGGGAGGGGGAGAGAGAAGGGGACAGGGAGGGGAGGGGAGAGGTAAGGGAGGAGGGGGAGGGGAGGGGAGGTGGAGGAATGCAGAGTGGAGGGGGAGGGGCTAACATGCTCAGCATTTGAGGTGCCCATTATCTAATGCCTCTGCCAACAAGCCCAGGCTCTCTTTGTCTGGCTGAGGGTTGAAGGACAAGGCTGATCTGTACTGCGGGAGCTGCTGGGATTTCGTGTCCCATATCCAGCACTGCCTCCCTCCCTGGGGAACCTTTGCATTCATTCATGCAGATCACAGTGTCAAAACCATCACCACAGGTACACTGAGAAGCACCCTGCAGCAGTCACTGTCCCAACAGTGGAACAGGACACCTGCCCCTGCAGCTTCAGGGAGCAGATGCTCATCTGGGCTCATGGTTTCAGTGGGTTCAATCCATGGTCTGTTGGGGCCAAGGCAGGAATGGCCTGGTAGGGAAAATCTGATCCCATCTGGCTGGTAGGGAGCAGAGCGAGAAGGGTGGAACCCAGGGGCAAGAATCTACTCTTCCATGTCATGCCCCAGTGGGTGACCATCTCCACTAGGGCTCAGTCCCTAACAGGTCATTCAGCCAGGAATTCTTCCCTGGATGAGTCCCTGAGATGCAGAACCCCAAAGATGAAAGCCCCTCCACAAGAGGATCTAAATTGCAGGCGACATCTGTTACAGACCTCTTGCTGTACATGGTACTGTGCACCTTGTGTGCAGAACGCACCTCTGGGGTGGAGCCTCCTGCCCCAGATGAGGAGGGGCTGGGATGCCCCCTGGGCTGAGTACCCTCTCTGTGGCTAAGTGTCCTCTTCCCTGGACACCATTGAGCTATGTCTAAGGCTTCCCCAAGAGCAGTGTGACCACAGCCTGGCTTTCCCAAGGGAGACTGTATTCGCCACTGCGTAGGATGAAAAACGTAGCATGGGAAACAAAGGGCACTGGGTGTGGTTCCATGGGGTCACCACACAGCCATGGTCACAGGCACGCCCATTGTCTGCACAGCACTTCCTCGTGGGCAGGGCACAGTGCAATCCCACGGCCAAGGTCAGCACTTTCTCACCATGAGAGGCCTCTTGTGATACACATGGCTTTGTTGTCAGCCCAAGGGCAGCACTGCAGCCACCCCTGCTCCCCCTCTGTCCCCGCCTGTCCCCTCCCATCCTCCCCAGCTCCAGGGACAGTTTCCAGTCTTGATCTCTATGAAGTCAGATTTCACTACTGTGTTCCATTCAAAAATAACCCTGCATTTTAAAAAATGAAGGGGAGCTCTGTGTACTTTTGTGAGGCACATGAAAATATTACTGCATGTGATGTGGGTGGCACCAAATGAGGCCGGGTAGTTACAGCTCTTCCACCCTGTGTCAAAATTACGGACTCTTGAGGACTGTGGTCCATTTGAGCGGAGGGGAGGGGGTCCCTGTGATCCATTCTTACAGTCTCCTCCACTTAGTAAATGTCCTGCCTTCTTATTAGATCAATTGATATTATTTATTTACTTATTTTTGAAGCTATGGAATTGTGTGACAGTTTTTCTTTTTCTTTTCTTTTTTTTTTTGCCTATTTCGTAAGTTAACCCCCATCTGAGGTATGGCTTAAATGTTTGCTTGTGTTCTGTAAGCTGCCTTTTCACAGCACAGTGCTGCAGTTAGTCAGGCTTTATGCACATAACCATTGTCCAGAGGGTAGAGCTCACCTTAAATGTTTATCAGAGAAAACAGAAGCAAAGAGACGCCAAGAGGCACCGGGAGCCGGCTGGGAGTGGAGTGTGTCACCAGGACCGTGGGGTCGGCAGCAGGACTGCGTGATGTGTCCATACTCACAGGATTGCGCACATTAAGTAGCACACTCTTAAAACCCCAATTATCCCTTTCCACATCCTGGGGGAGAAGACAATGGCCCTGAGAGCATCTTTCACAATGTGGAAGGGTGTGTGCAAGGGGCAACTTCCCTTTAGGGAATTTTTAAGCTGAGGGCAAGCGCTGGTGTTCATGGCATAAATGCTGAGTCTCAGGCACAGGGAGGTGCAGGACTCCAGCAGCCACATGGGTGTGCAGAGACAGTGGCGCTGACTGCCTGGCCTCCCCTCACAGCTCGTCCTCATGGGCAGACAAGTTGCTGTGTGCTGCAGGATAGATATTGTGCCCCCCACAAAAATAATTAAAAATACACTCCACTGGATTGCTAGTGTGATGTGGGATTCCTGTGTGTAAAGCGCTTTTATTTTTTCTAATTTGTGCTTTCTAGATCTTCTTCCCCAGCATATGATAATTTAATCAGCAAAAGTGCACCGTCATCAGACACCTGACACTGGAGGTCGAGGGAGAGGATTGTTCTGATGGTCAGCACAGATGAAACGCCCTTCATCTTCCCATACAGTGAAACCTGCACCTGCTGGCAGAGAAAGGAGCACAGACACCCAGCAGGAGGAAGCAGGGAAGGTCCTGAGCAAGCGGGTAAGTCAAGGCAGCGCCTGAGAGAGACACCTTTTGTTCTCCCTGTAGTGCCCAGGTTCTGCATGAACCGGGCCACCTCGTCTGCTCCCTTGACTGACTCATAGGTCTCCTGCCCCTATGAGGTCTGGTCCTTTCCAGCTGGCTTCCTCCAGGGTGACACAGAGACCCCCAGGGTGCTGGATGCCCCAGGTCTCTACAGGCCCTGCCTTGCCTGTGGGACTGACGGGCTCATTCCCGATGCGTGGGAATCGGAGAAAGGATGGCAACAGGACCCAGGCCAGGCTCTGTCCGACCCAGTGGGCCTCAGCAGTCAGCCCTGTCCCCAGAGCCCCAGTGCTGCTAATCACCAGGACTGAGATGCGGCACCTGGCCTGATGCAGGTTGAAGCAGGGCTGCCCACACAGGAATCAGCAACTGCACTCAGCAGGATTCAGAGGCCAGCAGGCAACAGTGCATGGGTCTCCACTACCACCGAGGCCACCCGTAAGGATGAAGCTGGCAGTGTGACAATCCGGAGTCCTGGAGACTCTCATGCTCAGGGTCAATGATAGAATAGCATCCTGCTCTTGGTTAGCATCCTGCTTACCCCAACCTGGGCTCCCTGCTGGGGAAAGAGTTGGAATAGGTGCTCGTCCAGCTCCTGAGCTCAGCAGACCCAGTGCCCAGGGGCCAGAGACCAGCAGAGACCAGGAGCCTCAGTGCAGTGAACAGGCTCTTTCTCCCCTTTCAGGGAAGCCCAGGTTGGTGGCCAGCTAACCCCGTGTGACATGTGGCCTCAATGTTATCACAGTGGCCAGCTTGTCCCTGTGGCCACAGTGGGTGGGAAGGAGGAAACGGACACCAGGATGGTGGGAAGTGCCTTGGGCTCCGCATCCTTCCTCCCATCGTGTGGATGCAGGGCTGCGCTGGCAGCCTGGCCACCTCAGTTGGCCCCAGTGAACTCCTGTGCACCAGCCGCTCCCCGGGATACTGGGACTGCTAGGCAGAGGACACTGACGTGTGCTTTCATTTTTTATGGCCTGAGCCATGGGAATAATCATGGCTGTTTTTTTTTTTCTTTTCCTGAGAAGAAGCTCTGTGTGTTTGCAAAAGAACAATGTGATTGCAAAGTCTGGCTCCCTGAGTCCTGGGAGCACAGTGCCCCAGGTGTCCAGTCTTGCAGTCCTGGAAGCAGGCTGCATCCTCCTGTCTCAGCCTGACCTTTCCCGTGCTCAGCACACTCGAGCATGCTTGCAATCTGTCTCTTGCTCCCTCCCCGTGCCCCTCCCCTGTGGGGCATCCTGCGCCCCTGGTGACCTGTGCCCTGTGCTCAGTGCAGCAGCCTTGCAAGGAGGGAATCCAGGAGTAAGGAGCGGCAGGAGACCATGGACAACGCTGTCCTGTGGGCACTCGGGTGAGTCCTGACCCAGCTGGGGTCACCTTGGAGGCTGGGGCTGTGCTGTCAATGTGGAATCAGGGGTCCCAGAGCATGGGCCCCAAGTGAGACACTGTTTATCTGGAATTCAGATTTATCAGAGATTCACACACTTTGTGCAGTGACTCCCACCTACTTCACAAGGAGCTTTCTGCTCCTCTCCCCCCCTATTCTGGGTGCAGGACTGGCCTCCCCACCTGTGGCTTCGGGGCTCAGTCTGAGAATGAACAGTCAGGATCTTAGAAGCTGAAGATGTGCACCCCAAACCCTGCCTCAAGGCACTCTTCTTTCCAGGGCTTTTCAACCCCGCGCACTTCAGTGCTTCCTAGACGGACCAGCCGGCGGGTGTAGATCGCAGCTGGCTCTGTGCTTGTGTGTGCTCCGGAGTCTCCAGCATGGGCTTTGCAGCTCCCACACCACCCTCCTCTGCAGAGCCCATGTGGAGGGGCTCACGGGGGGCCCTGCCACCTTACTCTGCCTCAGCAGAGCCCTGGTCACCACTTCTGTATCCCCGGGGCCGGGTGCTCTGTCTCTGTGAGCCAGCATCCCAGGCAGGCTCCTCGCTGGGGTCTGCAGACTCTGCCATCGGCACTGCCTGCCTTTTCTCTCCTCTCTGTGATCGTGGCCTCTCTCCATGCTGGCTACACACCAGTGCATCTTGCCTCACAATGAGTCTTTCAAAGGCTGGACTCAGGAGACCCTGTGTATCCCCAGAGCAGTGGTGGTGAGCAGGTGGCTTCAGTGGGCCATTTGTCATCACTGAAAGGTGTAACTTTTCCCTACTGCTGCCCTGGAGCTTGGCACAGAGCAGGGCTGAAGAGTGTGCACTGGCTGGTGAATTAAATGTGCTTTTCTACCTTAGACATGCATGGATCTTGGGCTCTTGTTGACAGCCCACTGCTCTGGTGAGGTTTCCACATCAGGTCAGGTCCCTGTGCTTGGCAGACAGGTCTTGCCCTGAAGTGCATTTGCAATCACATTTACCTATCAAAATGCACATTCTGCAGTGCCCAGGGGCAAGGCTGCATCCTCCTGGCTGCTGCCCGAAATTATTCCTTCGATGCTCTCATAGACAGCATTACCCACTTGGTTCACCATGCCATGGCTCTTTGACAGTATTCTGTGAGGGTTAATTGTGCTCTTGAAATCTCTGAAATCTGTGGAGTAGTTTGCAGAAATGAGGCTCTGAGTGGGTGTTTCTGGCAGGTTTGGAGACGCGTGTAAAATTCTCCCTGAGATCAGGGGAGTACAGGACAAAACGAGTTTGAGTGTTGGGGCTAAAAAACCTTTGCTTCCCTTTTCTCCCTCTGTTGTTTCTAAAATGCTCCCACATGGACCTGCTGCCGTGTTCCCACAGGATCACCGTCCTTTCTGAAGACAGTTTCGGACAGCTCTGCTTTATAGATTCTTACAGTATTTATTTAGAATGTTTGCAGAGCATAATGCTCCCTCATCCTGGGAGCAGGTCCATGTGCATAATGACCTTCCTGTATAAATGTTAAGGCAGCGAGAGGACAGACTCGGTTTCTCCGCAAGGTGAATGAGAGGCCTGGATGGTTTTGGCTGTTCCAAAACCAGGAATCAGAGGGGAGGAAAATCCAGGCTGCCCCCAGGAGCTCCTGTGCTGGGCTCATGTGTGAGGGTAGCGGGCATCAGCCTCCATTCTCGCCACACTGGCGGGAGTCCTGGGCTCAGCCAGGCATGAGGCTTGCAGTGACTGGAGCTGTCCAGGTGTTGGTGTCAGCACAACTGCAGAGTGACCACCTGACCTTCCTGCTCTGTGCCAGGGAGGGGCTATTGCTGTTCCTCACTTACTCTGAACTTGGAAAAAACACAACACTGAATATTAAATAGGCCATGCAATTGGACATATTAATTAGATGGTCCTGGGAGATATCTTATTCTCAGGAAGGAAAAGAGAGAGATTTCCTTAAGGAGGCTCAAGAGGACAGCTGAGGGACTTTGCTAAGAGATCAGCAAGAAAGGAGGTGATTTACTTACAAAAGCAGGTGGGTCCCACAGTAGAAGCCAGGAACAAGCTCCAGGATGGGGGAGCAGGGGGGGCTGAGTCCTTGGGCAGCAAGGGAGGCATCCATCCACAGCGAGCCGGGGAAGCTGTCAGGCTCCTGTGCTCCGGGGAGGGAGGCGTATCCTTGGGGATAAGGGTGCGATGGCGATGGTGGGTGAGAAGCTGGAACCACAAACCAGCCTGAGGCGCTGACTGCTCAGAGCCATCAGAAGGAAGGTGCTCCGGGGGGGAGCACACACCCCCTCAGGTCCCAGTGTGGGGACACAGGCTGCTGCATCCCCCCACAGCCCATTAAGTGTGGCCCTGAGGCCTTGTGCTGTGTCGCAGGGGCTCTAGAGACCACAGGGCCCAGAGCCCAGGGCTGCAGCACCCCCCAACTCAGGATCAGCAGTCATGGGAGGGACCTACTCCCTGAGTCACATCCTCTGCCCTGCTATAAGGACAAGCAGTTCCTCTTCTGAGGAGCTGCATCCTTCAGGGCCAGAAGGAGAAACGGCCTTCAACTGCATCCTAGAGCCACTGATCAAGCCATCCAAGGAGGGCGAGAGCCCTGTCACCCCATCCTGTCTGCGTTCTGAGGAGGGACTCAGTGTAGCACCTCTGTCCTAGGCACAGTCAGTGTCGGGTGGTGCAAGGACACAGTAGGAGGCAGCTCAGCCCGCTTGGCGGTCAGGGTCAGGCTCGCCCAATCCTCATTTACCTCCCAAGACGCCCAGGGCTGGGGGGATCCAGGGGCTGAGCAGGAAGGCAGAACCAGGTCTCCCCTCCATCACAGGGCTAGAAGGCCACCTTCTTAAAGGAGGAGGACATCGAGCCAGAGAGTGGAAAGCAGAGAGAGGGGCCTTGGGCTTGAGTCTAGCATCCACTGTGCCAGCTCCGGGCCTGGTGGGACAGCCAGAAGCTGCACCCAGGACCAGGCCAGAGGGAGGCAGGGGAGTCCCGGCTGGCGATGCCTCTTCACCTTACAAAAGTGGAGCAAAAAATAAGTTAGGAGTTTTCCAAATAAGCTGAGCTTTGGTGACCTTTTCATATCTTGTATCCATCTTCTAATATGGTCAAGGGTGCTTTAGAGATGGAGAGGGCTGGGGTGACACTCAGAGGGGGACCACCTGCCTAGCATGTGTGCGAGATGTGTGTGTGTGTGTGTGTGTGAGAGAGAGAGATAGAGAGAGAGAGTGAGAGGGTGACAGGGAGAGACAGAGTGATAGAGATAGAGAGAGTCAAAGACATGGAGAGAGACATGACAGAGACAGAGAGAGACACAGAGAGATAGATAAAGACAGACAGAGACAGAGACACAGTGACAGGGAGAGACAGAGAGAGAGAGATGGAAAGAGTCAAAGATACGGAGAGAGAGATACAGACGTGACAGAGACAGATAGAGAAAAGAGAGATAGAAAGACAGACAGAGACAGAGACATAGTGACAGGAAGAGACAGAGTGATAGAGAGTCAAAGACATGGACAGAGGCACAGAGAGATAGAGAGAAAGACAGACAGAGGAAGAGACAGTCACAGTGACAGGGAAAGACAGTAAGAGAGATGGAGAGAGTCAAGACACGGGGAGAGAGAGGGACATGACAGAGACAGAGAGAGACACAAGAAAGAGAGAAAGACAGAGGCGGAGACAGATAGAGACAAAGATACACAGAGAGATAGAGAGAGACAGAGATGGACAGAGACTGAAAGAGGCAGATAGAGACAGTGAGACAGAAGATAAAGACAGGGAGAGTGATAAAGGCAGAGACAAAAAAGACAGAGACGGACAGAGACAGAGAGACAGATAGAAGGACAGACAGATGCAGAGACAGGGAGCCAGAGTGATAGAGACAGAGAGAGACAGAGAAAGAGATATATATAGAGAGAGACAGAGACAGAGAGACAGAGAGAGAAGAGACAGCCAGAGAACAGAAAGAGAGGCAGAGTGGCAGAGACAAAGAAGAGATAGAGACAGAGAGACAGTGATAGATACAGAGACAGAGAAAGAGACCCAAAGAGGTAAAGAAACAGAGAGTGACAGAGACAGAGAGATACAGAGACACAGAGATTCAGAGAAAACTGAGCAGTGGCCCCGGTCTGAGCCAGGGTGAGTCTGCCCATCTTCTGGGGCTCGGGGCTTGATTGGGTCTCCTCAGTTCTGGTCTGGGGTGAGACTTCAGTGTGTGAACCCACCCTCATACCTCTGCTGCTGGGGATGGAACCCCAAGCCTCACAAATGTTAGGCAGTTGCTTCCTCACTGAGTGGCACCCCTCAGGCACCTGGGGCTCTTTGTATTTTTGTTTTGAGACAGGGTCTTCCTGAGTTTCAGGGTTGGCCCGGGGTCTCACAGTCTTCCTGCCCCAGGTGCCTGAGTAGCTGGACTGCAGGTGTGCTGAGCCTGCCTTGATGTCCTCCTGCTGGGCTCCCTGCAGGTTGTCACAGGCTCTGCCCTCGATGACATCCCTGGAGCTCCACACAGGGACTCCTCCTGCCCCTGGCCCGCAGCCTTGAGGTCACTCCTCTCCTCTTCTCTTCTCTTCTCTTCTCTTCTCTTCTCTTCTCTTCTCTTCTCTTCTCTTCTCTTCTCTTCTCTTCTCTCCTCTCCTCTCCTCTCCTCTCCTCTCCTCTCCTCTCCTCTTTTCTTTTTTCCTTTCCTTTCCTTTCCTATCCTTTCCTTTCCTTTCTTTTCCTTTTCTTCTCCCCCTGTCCTCCCTCTCTCTCTTTCTTTCTCTCTCTCTCTTCCTTCCTACCTTTCTTTCTTTCCTTTTCTTTTTTTTTTCAATTCAACCAAGAACCTTTGCACCCTGGCCCTTTTTAGCCTTTATTTTTTATTTTAAGATAGTGTCCCTAAATCATTAGGTGGCCAGGTTGGACTGGGAATTGTGAACTTCCTACCTCAGCCTCCGAAGTGGCTGGGATTACCGACATGGAACTTGCCATCACATCCAGCTATGTTAGCAGATTTGTTGCTGATGACACCCTTGGATTCATGGGATAAAAACCACTGGGCTTTGATGTGTGCTGCTTTACTGTTCTTTTAGATTAGAAATTCACATTACCTTGATGATTATTGCATTCATTTTCATGAGTGAATTGAGATTGTGGTTGTTGCTGTTTATTTAATTTTGGAATAAAACTGTATTAGTTTCAGTAAGTGGCTTTGGCATCATTTGGCACCTTTCCACTCTTTGAACTCTCATACAAGAGAGGATATGTTTGTCACTCGAACTTTGGCAGGATTCTCTATGGAGCTGTGAGTGAAAGCTTTTGAAAGTCCTGTGGCATTTGTGTTCCAACGTGCTTGGAATGGGCCTTAAGGTCTGGACACTGATTCTGACTCTTCTGCTTCTTACCTCTTCTTTTGGCACCTTCCTTCTTTCCATCATGGTCTTGCCTTGGCAGCAGCATCTCCTTTCTAACACGGGGTTCTCTACTGCACTCCTGCCCCTGCAGTCAGTTTCTGTCCTCAGCTCCTTGGGGCTCGCTGAGTTTGCGGTTACACTATTGATCAGCTGGGTTTCCTCGTGAATGTGCTTTCTTCAGCAACTCACTTTCCTTGGATTTTATTTTACCCGTCATGTAATCTTACACAGCTTTCACTACCATTTTACTGTTAATTAAATTATGATCCCTTCTATAATGCAAACGATTCTTGTATTGCATGTTCCTAGACATGCTCATTTGTGCTTAAGCTTTTAATTATCTGAGCAGGAGCTTGGGGCGAGAAGGAATCTCAGTGTCGCTTTGGTTTGCATTGGTGTTGAACGCTCTGCATGCTTGTGCTGGCCACTTGGATTCTTTCCTTTGAGAAATGTCTGTTCATCACCCACTTATTGACTGGGCTGGTAGATTTTTTTGGAGTTTTTCAAGTTCTTTAGATTACTCTAGATACAAATCCACTGTCTAAAAGGTAGCTCGCAAACAGTGTATTTGCTCCTATCTGTAGGGTGTATTTTCACTCTGTTGGTTGTTTACCTTCTTGTGCAGAAGCATTTTAATTCAATGCAGCCCCATTTATTGATTCTTGCTTTTATTTTCCACACTATTGGAGTCCTATTTGGGAATCTTTGTCCTATGCTTATGACTTAAGTGTTTCTTCTTTCTTTTCTTCTAGTGGTTTCAAAGTTTCTGTTGTTGCATTGAGGTCTTTGAACCATTTCGAGTTGATTTTTTTTACAGGGAGAGAGGCTGAGATCCAGTTTCAGTCTTCTGCAGGTGGAGAGCTGTCCAGGCTCCCAGCAGTTTTTAAGAGCCCACTTTCTCCAGTGTATGTTTCTGGCTCCTTTGTCAGGAATTCAGGTGTTGTGATTATTATTAGAATGGACTGTAAATCAGGCAGAACTTAAGATCATTCAGAGAAATGCCATTTGGACAAGAGGTGGAGCAGAAAGTTGAACAACTGAGTCACATGCTGCAGTCTGTCACCAACCATGGGCATCATGTGATGTGTCAGATCTCAGATCCATCACTCTGTTCACTGGGTCATCAGGTGGATGATTCACTGATGGGGAGCTGATAGCAGCATGCAAAAGAGAGGTGCCCTGAATGCAGGCCAGGTTTGTGGCTGGCACACACATACCCGTGGTGGCAGAATCCCTGCAGCTCCTCCCACCCCAGTATGGAGTCCCAGGGTCCCCACACTTCCTGGGGGTCAGTGCTGAGCCAGACCTGGTGCCTCAGAGGCTGCCAGGAAGCCACACCTGCCCTGCAGAGGGACCTCACATCTCTTTCAAAATTCAGAAAACCTTCATGTCTGAGAGCTGTGAGCCCCAACCCTGAGACCTCTCTGTTTGTGAACACGAGACCAAGTGGAATGAAGCTTGGATGAAGGGCTTTGGGTGGATGGATGCCCGGTCTCTGAGGCCAATCTGTGACATGTGAATTTGTAAGTATTTGTTAGTGCTGAGAGAAAGAGCAGTTTGGTAACAGAAAAGACATTTATCATTCATTAGCAGATGTTTGCAGTAGATGGTATTTACACACCCTGTGTGCAGTTAGCACACACACAACATGTCTTAATACTCCCCCACCCCTGTCTCTTGATCCTTTCCCCTTCAGGAAAGGTCCATCTCCCTGACTTCTAATCCATCTTTTGTTTTGCTCTTTATTTATACCTTGAGCTTCGCATATAATGAAGCCATGTCACATTTAAGCTTGTGTGTCTGAGTCATTCTGCATAATCATAGTTTTGGATCAGTGTGTAGAATATATAGAGCTCAACGATTTCTTAGACCCCTAAATAAAAGACCTGGTCAAATACAGTCAAGAAAAGTTTTTAATGCTTGGGAGATGTAGGTGGCAGGTAGAAAATGTGCAGCGTGGTAACAATATCTCTTTCTTTCCTTCCAGTTGTGTGGGAAAGAATCAGAAGAAGAACAGGAAGGAGAACTGAGTTGTGAAAAGGAAACAGTGAGGACCTCTCCCTCCGAGATCTGGGTCCAGACCCTCCACCCTGAGAGCCTGTAGGCCCTAGCACCGTAGCGCATGGCTTTTCCTGCTTACACCTCTCTTTCCACTGCATCTGGAATGAAATCCCAGCTCTCCCCGGGACCCAGGGTCCTGGGAGGACTGGTGCTTCCCAGCTCTGCCCTCCAGCCCTTCTCCCCCACCTGCTGCACCCCAGGCCTCCTGCTCCCATCCCAGGCTCTTCAGCCCCCACCACTGGGCCACAGGACCCTGACCTGGCTGCTCCTCCTGTTTCCCATGCCTGGGCCGAGGCATGGTGTCCCCTCCTGATGCTGCTGTTTTCCCTGCTGTCCTTGGAGCTCTCCTGAAAGAGCAAGGGGGGGCTTGACTTCCACACCAAAGCTTCCCGCTATTGCATTCTTCTTGTGTTTGTGCAGCCTTGGTCTCAACTGTAGCTCTGCAGGTCACCCTTCAGCCTTCAGGGCATGTGCTCTGTAAAGCCCTCACTGTGTCATGTAACTTGCTAGCGACTGTCTGAGGCCCAACCCTTGTAGGGCACTCAGTGGAAAAAAGAGCACAAAAATAGCAGATATCTGGACCTTGGATCTCACCCTGCCTTGAGGAACAGAAATGCCCTGTTGTGTTTGCTAACCATGGGCTTTTCATATCTGCACTCAGCCTCCTAATTGCTCCATCTTAGGCTTGTGCTGTTGCCGTAGAGGAAACAGCGCAGTCATGGTGATGTGACCCAGTCCAGACCTCTCCTTAGGCTGCCAGAGTGTGTTCTGCATTCAGTCATTTAAACTGGGCTTCTTGTTTGGTGATTAAATGAGGTTAAAAACCTCAAATTAGCCACAAATCAGGAGGAGTTTGTGTTTTCAGGTCCAAAGTGAGATCAGGGCTGGAGTTACAGCTCCGGGCTGAGTGCTTGCCCCGGTTCTGTGCCCAGGACCACCCATAAATCAACCAACCAATCACCAGAACCAAAGTGAGATCTGCATCACCTGTTATGTTAACAGTTCCAGATTCAGAAAGTCTTTATGACAGACACGAGCTCCATGGAAGCGCATCTCGCAGGGAGATGCCAAGAGGGGTGATGCCCCGCGGTTGGGCCACTGTCTGTCCTGTGTCTTCCTGTGCTGGAGTGAACACAGCTCTCTCCCTGATGACCTCACTGGATGGTGCTCTTTAAACAAAGACATTTTATAACTTCCTGAGTCAATTTTTGATTAGTTTATTTTTTACTGGAATATTACCCTTTCAATTCGTAATTTTATGATAAGGGTGGCAAGACTCTTCCTACTTATCAAACCCTTTCATGCAGGTCTGCGATTTGTAATGCAGTGAGATTACAGTGTGTCCAGTCTATGAGTATAGAAAAGGACACTTTGCCCATCATGCAGCTGCCACATCAGGATCCAATTTCCATTTTCCTCTTGTGCAAGATGCCATAAGACGGTTGCTTTATCTCCACTGAATTCTGCTTTTGCTCTCTGCAGTTTCTTCCTAATCATGCCAAGCATGTGTCTGAACGCAGATCCTCTTCTTCTCAGTGTTTCTGTGTAGAAACAGGATGGTGTGAGGATGGAGATTCCCTCTGAATAACTCATCATCCCTGTCCCATCTCTCACTCAATGTGCAGCATAAAGGTGTCGTCCCCAGGCAGGAGTGAGGGACCCAGTGACCCCAGCCCTGGTCAGCAGAGGTGGTGGTGGGGCAGCAGGTGGGGCCCTGGTCAGCAGAGGGTGGCAGGGAGGAGAGGATGGGGGAGGTGCGGGAGGCCCCACTGGGCTGGGAGATGCCTTGGCAGAAGCCTTGGTCTGCACAGTGTGTTCATGGCCAGGCCGGAGGTTGATCTGTTCCAGGATCCAGACGTTTTCCATGTTGGTAGTGCATGGTGATTACACTCCTTGTGGGGTGAAGTGGGGGCCTGGCCCAAGGGTGCTGTGGCCCCTCCTCTCCCCTCCGTCACTCGGTCACCTTTTGTGAAGAGCCTACCTCACTGCCTCCTGTTGCCCATCTTTCACTTTGCTGCTTATTATTTATACTTTGGGTTCAAAGTGAGAGAAACCGTGTAATATTCAAGCCCGCAAGACTGACTTACTTCACACAGCGTCACCAGAAGCACTGTTCTGAAGTGTGCTTGTTAAAGAAACTCCCTTAATGACATGTTTCTGATATCCCTGCCCTTGTTTTTCCTCAGTTTTGCTCAGTTTTTGCTCAGTTTGCTTCTGCCTGAGAGGAATTCAGCCTCCTTTCTTCTGTTAACTTGCTGTTGTTTTTTGCCTTGCTCTGTCCGTTCTGATTCCAGATGTTTCTGAGTTGCCTCTGTCCTGGGCTCTGTGGTCTCTGTCTATTGGGCCTCACCATGTCACCCTTTATCTGAAAGGGAGGTGCTGCCTGCTGGGGACCTGGCCCTCTGCAGGGTCAGCAGCCCTGGGGTGGAGGCTCAGGGCACCAGGAAATCACTGCCATCCCTCTGGAGCCCTCAGGGCAGAGGGTCTTGTGCAGTTTGGTAAGTGTCCTGCGATCCACTTACCAAAACTTCCCAGAGGCCATGGCCCATGGCTTTTACAGTAGAAAGAAGCTCCCTGCTCTGCTCCAGAGGAGGCTGGCGCCAGGTCAGTGTGGGCAGGCAGGGTCCCCCTGCTTTTGCCTTGCTTGTAGGCAGCGGTGGTCTCCACCTCTCCATTTCCTTCTCTGTTTCTGTGTCCAAATCACCGCTCCTGGCAAGGACATGGCCTCTTCCCTGACCTCTTTTTAACTGCATGACCTCTGCAAAGCCCCCTGCCTCACACAGGCACATTCTGAGGTCCTGGGATGAAGACTTCATTCTTCACATGAGTTTCCAGGTGACAAATTTAGTCCCAACATAGGCCAAGGAAACCCAAGGAGACTCCTCGGATTCTGGCTTTGCTGCCTCTGCCTGGAGGTGACTTCCAGTTGGGACCAGGACTGGAGGCAGAGGGGAAGGAGCAGGGCATGTGGATGCCTGCAGCACAGGCTTGGCGGGACCAACTCAGACCGAGTGCTGGATTCTCCATTCTCCACTGCTTGGAAGCAGACTTTGCCTGCCACAAAGTACAGGCCTGGTGGCACAGTAGCTTTGTTATCTAGAGAGCTCACAGGCTTGAGTACTCTGAGGAGTAACTCAGACAATGTGCTCCCTACCTTGGGGCTTTCCAGGTCACTTCAGCATTCTGTGAGCACCCCACATTCTTCAGGCTCAGGCCAGGCCACCTGAAGTACCCTCTTCAGTGGCTGGGTTTTATTTATTTTCCTCATCTATGTGCAAGGAATCTTCACTAGTTCTGCATCCCCCGAATCATCAAAGTTTATTTTTTCAATGTTTTTATTTTTAAAAATTGCCAAATTTTAAGGTGTAAATAATTGTAAAATTGTACAAATGTGAGGTATACAGTGTGGAAGTTTGATACATGTGTGCATTGTGAAATGCTTACTGGGATCAAGGTCATTAACCAGTGAACTCCTGCAGCCCTGCACCAGCCCTGGGTCACTGCGCTGGCAAATCTCAAGTGCCTATGCTCCCTGCCAGCTTTGGACGGCAACTCTCAGTGGCCCAAGAAGTTTCCTCTCCTTCACTGTGGAATCAACTTCCAGATTCACCTCTTTGGTTTAACATTTCTTCCTCCTTCTTTCTTTGAAGAAGGATGTTTTCATCTTTCGGCAAAGAAGTTACGCTTACGTACATGAAACCTTTACTTTTCAAAATCATTTTCCTTTCTTGAACCTTTCCACCTCCTGGTTTTCTGTTGTTTAATGTTCATTGCAAAGATGCTTAAACAGGACTCTGTTTTTAGAAGAATTCACTTTATTCACTGAAAGTTTTGATGTTCCTTCAGTTCTCTAAGGATTTCTATTCTGGGCCTCTGCTTATTTTTGTTACCTATCACATGCTTGTAATGTCTACAGGAAGCAGTCATTTGTGATATGTGTGTGTAGGTGTATATGGATGTGTGTGTATACGGATGTGTGTGTGTGTGTGTGCATATGTGGATGTGGATGTGTGTGTGTGTGTGTGTTTGCCTGTGTGTCCTGACCAGGGAGAAAGCCAAACATCTCCCTCCCTCCGGCTGGTCTTGCTCTGTGTGCACTGCCGGCTGCCCTCTGGGTTGACAGGTCGCAGTAGCTTGTGCCCTCCTCCGCCAGGCGCCTCTCCTTACATTTAGGAGAATCCCAGGCTGTGAACTGCCCCTCACCCTTGGCCTTCATGTCTATGTTGGGCTCCCTTCACCCCGTCCTGAATGCTGCCTGACCCCCACCTCCCATGCTCCCCAGATGTGTGAGGGCGTGAATGCTGTGGTGACTCAGCGATTCCTGAGCTTGGCCCCTGCAGCCAGGCCCTGCCCACCCCATCCCTTTCCTGAGTTTTTCCTGGGTTTTACAGAAAGCTCCAGAGAATGGGCTGGGGAGCAAACCTGACCCTGGTCTTTCAAGCAGAGCCCTGCCTTGGAGAAGAGCAGCACAGTGCAGCCCGGAAGCCCATCTTCAGGTTCGGAGAAGGAGGCGTCTCATGCTGCCACCCATATCCTTCCTTGTAGGCAGGAAGCAACATCTGAAGGAGAAATTCAAAGCCACAACGAGAAAAGTAAGTCCTTGCTTCCTAGGATTTGTCACCCTAGGGAAGCATACATTTAAATGTCCCCACCACAGGCTTTTAGAGAAGACTTGGTTTGTGATCTCCATTGTCCCACGGAAGTGGTCACATGACATTTGTGTCACAGTGGTGTTTTTATATAGCTTATTTTGGGCAACGCGTAACACATTTGCATGGGAAGAAGTGAACCAGACCCCTGCTGGCTTTGGAGCTGTGGGAGGAGCCGCTTTGCTTCAGACCCGCGGTGACCGAGCTGTACTTGTTCAATTGCTTCAAATGGACAAGTGAGAGAGTGGTTTACTCTGAGATTGGCGTCTGTCTCTCTTTCTTCCTAGTTTTTTCAAAATACACTTAGCAAACACAAATCACATGTAAGCAAATTCCATGGGCTACAAAATAGACTCACCTCACTAAACAGCATCGCAGCCCTAAATAGAACAGCATACTCAGAGGTAACCACGGTGCCTCCCAAATGAAACCCTCATGACACAGTGATCGGGCTATGCATCCACAGGTGGTCACCCTTCACCATGGGTAAAACACCCACCTCGCTGGGGATCAGATTAAAAACAGGTACAGCGCTGCATCCCACTGCTAAGTCCTGGCTCTGGCTCTGAAGGCCAGCTGTCCACCTCAGTTTTGTTGCCTACCTTCTGTACATGTAAATGTTGCCCCTGTGCCCTCCTGGAAAGCTTCTTCCCTTCCCTGATGGTGCCCTTGGACCTGGTTCCATTACCAGCCGCCTGCTTCATGCTCTGTACCCCTGCATTTTCCTGGGTCAAGTCTGAGCCACAGAGCTCCATAGAGATCTGTCCTAGGGTTTGCAATGGTTGTGGGTGATCATCATTTTTCCTTTGCCCTTCAGTAGAAGTTTTGGAGGAGACGGACTACAGGATGGCATTGATTGTGAAGAAGGTTTTTATGTACACAGGCAGACACTTTTGTAGTGGTGGACTATTCATGATTTTCCTTTCATTTTGTCAACTTTATATTTCCCATCAAATTTGTTCTCCAGTTAGAACTTGAAATCTCTAAGCTTTAAATTATTCATCATGTCCTTTTCCTGTTCTTTTTTTTAAACATGGTAGTAGAAACTGAACCCAGAGATCTTATGTTTTATTTTATTATTTTGAGATAGAACCTTGATAAATTTTTGAAGCTGACCTCAAATGGTGACCCTCCTGCCTCAGCCTTCTTGTCTGTTGGATTATAGTTGCATACCACCACCCATGCTGCTTCTGTATTAACCTTTCCAGGATCCATCACAGTGCATCTTTCTCATGCCCTGCACTGTATTGTGTGCCTGTGTGTGCACACATATTTTCCACTGATTATCTGATTAGTCACTTGTCATTTTGATGATGGTGATGGAGCCCTGAGCTGCACCAGTGACCTCAGGCTGGTGACCCTGGGCTGGTGACCCTTCCTGTGTGTAAAGAGCTGCATGTCGAGTGTTGGCCATCTGTGGCTTTAGGCACTGAAGGGACCTTGTGTGCAGTAGTTACTGCAGCTCACATAGCTGTCCAGTGAATCTGCATGTCTAGGTGACTTGTGTTTCTTTGCAGAAGAATAAATACAAGCACAAGCAGGATAGATGGAACAAAGCCACTAACAGGTATCTGGGATCCGTTTGTACCTGGAGTCTGTGGGTTTGGTTTCATGCACTGACTTTGAAGATGAGGTGGGGTTATCCGAGGATCTTCGGGAGGGGAGATTTACCACCTGAGCAACAGCAATAACCAAGGTCCTTAAAAGGTGGAAGGGGACAAAAAAGAGGAACCTCCCTGAGAATGCTGCTGGCCATGGCTGGCATGGAAGGTGCAGCTGGCTGAGATCTGAGAATGACAATGATGGAAGCTCTGGGTTAGGAAAGCCGAAAACTGCATCACCCTAGATCCTCCAGACAGGCAGGCAGGCCTGACTGCACCTTGCTGATAGCTGGGGGTCAGGGAAAGGGAGCCCTCTATGGAGCCTTGGTTGGTCTCTGAAAGGGTCCAGGAACCTCCATAGTATGAGATTGATTAACGAGAAAGAAGTGGAAAGGTTTTACTGACCCTGGAATGAAGTCTGCAGGCCTGACAAAGTGAGATACTCACACTGCCAGGACAACAGGACCCCCAGGGCAGGGAAGAGGTCAGAGTGTCGCTTGTTCCCACCTTGGCACAAGGGCTGCACCCTCCCACGAGAACCCTGTCTTGCTGCCTGGAGGGAGGGCTGGGTGCCATGCACGCTTCCTCAGGAGGCTGCAGCTGAAGTAACTGCTCATCCCTGCATGGCCTGTGTGCCCCAGGTGTGAGGAGCCTGTGACTCCTTCTGCTCCTTTCACAACTCTGATAGCCAGAACCTAGACTGCTAAGTTTGCTCTTTAAGCCACTGGATTTGTGTAATAGTGACAAAGAACATGAATGGGGCAACAGCCAGGACAGCAGTGACATTTCCTCCAGGCATCCCTAGATCTCGTTCCAGTGCTCCCAGGGCTCTTCCTTCCATCAGCTGTGTCACCAGCAAAACTACCAGGCAGGTTTCTGGGTCAAGTCCTTTTTTCCTAAGTAGGGATGATGGTCACATTTAGTATTCTGTGACTTCCTGAATTCTAACTTTTTTTTAAATGTTAGTAGTAGATTTCATATTATCACACACACCAATTGCTTCAGGGATCACAGATTGAACCACCCGAATCTGTGTATTTGTATTGAAAGAGAAATAATCTTGTTACTTTTGTTCCTATTCTATAATGATTCTTAAAGAATTCTGTAATTTTCCTGCGATAGTTGTAAGTATAAGAGAGAATTCTATAAAACTATCACAGGAAAATTACACAATTACTGTCTGTTCAAACCAAGCAAGGGACATGTGACTGAGGGATTGGAGAGTCCTGGGCATCAGCTTACAGGGCTGCTGTCCAGGGTCCTGTGCCAGACCCCAGCCCTCTGCTCCTCTTCCTCTGCAACTTTTCCCTTCCAGATGGGGTCTGGGAACCCCAGGGACAGTGGCCACCTGCTGCAGCCTCTCCACTTCCAGCTGCAAAGGACATGCAGCTGTCAGCCTCAAAACGGAATCCAGAGGGCTGGGGTCTGGCAGGAGCACAGGGTGGAGCTGTGGGCTGGCGGCCTGGCCAGGGTGGCAGGGGCGCTGGGCTCAGAGCTACCCCAGGTCTCTGGCCGTGACTTCAGTTCTCTCTGTTCATGACAGGCCTGGAAGTCTCTGGCAGTGGCTCCAAGGATGTGTGCTACACAGTAATTAACCACGCAGCCCTGTCGTGGCTGTCCCTCACCTCCACTGACCACAGCTATGAGAATGTAAGCACCACCAGGAGGAGTGGGAGGCGCCTCCAGGAGGAGTTGGAAACAGAGTACACCCTACTCAGGACGGTGGCCACTGGCCCCTGCTCCGGCACTCCAGAGCAGGACTATGAGCTGGTGCTCTCCCAGTGACACTGAGGGTAGCCGCTGTCCTCACAGCCCTGCAAGGTGCAGTATGAGGAAGCCTGCACCCCACGACTGCTGGGTGCACTGAAGATGTGGACTGAGTGACTACCAGATCTGGGTGTTTGTAAGCCCTGAGTGTACTGAGCTGGTGAAGGGCTTGCTTGGACAGAAAGGGCTGGCAGAGCAGTCCCAGCCTTTCCGGGCCAGTCTCGCTCTGCAGACTCAGATGCCGATGCCCTGGGTGCTGAGCTTCACTTGTGAGGTGCAGGAGGCTGAAAACGCCAGACAGAGAGGGGCGCTGCCACCTGATGCTTACTTCAGCTTTGCCTTTGTGTAGCCTGGAGAACCCTGTTTAGTGGTCAGAGCTCAGGAACTGTTTTCCTTTTAAATATTGTCCTTTCTGAGAGGAGTGGGGGGGACTGTCTCTCAGGGAACAAAGCTGAAACTCTTGTCCACTCGGATCTTTTCTGTCCCATAGTAGATGGAAGGATTCTGTTCAAAAATTAGCAGAAGATGAGAAGCAAAAACAAACTTGTACTTACAGCTTTGTTCAGAGTGTATAGTTAACTGAACTTGCGACTGGATGCCTCTTCTAAAGGAACAGAGTCTGGCTTTAAAATCCTAGACATGTGGTGAATAATCCATCTATTCTTACTGTCCCAATGAATTTTTATGCTACATTCAACTCTCTAGGAAATAAGCACCTAAGGCCATAAAAGTCGAAGCGTTTGTGAAGTTTTCCTCTGAGCATCCTTCAGTGGCCAAACCTCTGGTACTGACACTTCTATTGTTGCCTACAAGTTTTAGCAAATCCCAGCTTCCTGTGGTGAAGTCTATGGAAGAGTTTCACAGAGTAAAAGTCACCATGTCTTGAAGCCTCAGTCCTATAGATGCCAGCTGGCCCACGGGGAGTGACACACTGCTTGTTCTTTGCATGCTTTTGTTGTTGGCAGTGTATAATGAGGCCAATGGCAGTTACACACTGTGTAGATTCATGGGCTTTGGCCAGTGTAACTGGGAACCTGGGGACAGGGCACAGCTGGGCAGTGGCATGGGCGTGCATCTCCTGATGCGTTACAGATGTTAGGACATGGTTATATGAATGGTGGCAGAGGAGCCTGAGGGCCAAGTGAGGAGGGCAGCACGTCCTGTGAGTGCCATGTGCCTCCCTCAGCTCCCCTGTCCTCACATGTAGGTCTCCCAGCACAGCAGCTGTGGTGGTGGCTGGGGTGGTGTTGTCCTATAGCTCCTCTGCTCCCAGGCTGACCTGGCTGTGGACACTGCTGAGTGCACTGTCCCTGGGAGCAGAGGCAAACACTGAGCCCCAGGATGGCACTTTGCCCCGGGACCAGCCAGCCCCTGTGACTGTGCAGAGTGACTGTGTCCAGCTCTGTAGGAGTGTGGAGGCCCACACTGTGCATGGGACACAGAGATCCCTGAGGGCCTCCAGGGAGCACACTGTCCCAGGAGGGTGGCGGTCTGGTGCTCCCAGAGCTCCTGCAGTTTCTTGCATCAGGGCAGCTGACTTGCTGAACATGGAGCAGTCTGGGAGGCTCAGCACCAGCACAGGGTTGATCCTGATGCTGTGAGCAAAGGTGAGAGCTGTGGACGGACTGTGCCCATGGTGAATGCATTGAGGGAGAGAGGTCATGCCCCGGGGAGACAGGTGAGGCAGGGCAACCTCACCTCCCTGAGGGTCAGAGAGCCTTGAAAATGGGACAGAGACCAAGAGATGGGGTAGCGGGGAGGGGACGCACAGGTGATGGAGATGCCCTGTGTGTGTACCAGCTCCCCATGAGGCAGACGAGTACAGTGCACTGCAAACCTGGACTAGCACACACACACTTCTGAAAACTAAAATAATGAAGCTGGTAAGAGATGTGGCTGTGGGAGCCGTACACCTTTGTATGCTCACCTGCAAACTGGGGCACAGGGAATGGGGACGGCAGAGGGTTCCAATAGCATTGCTGATCTTTGAGTCCTGCAGGGAGGCCGAGGTGAGGAAAAGGGAAAGAAAGGTGCTGTGGCTGTTATGAGTATGGAACACACAAAGATGAGAGCTCCAAGGAGAGGGGGCCTGGCCAGGGCGAGCCTTTCATGCGGAAGTAGCGCCTGCAGCTGAGGAGGGAGGGGCTCCCTTGGTCTTTCAGGTTGGCTGCAGGAGAGGTGATGGAGGCCCAGCATCTCCTCCAGGCTGTGTCCCGCAGTGATGCAGTGCAGGGTGAGGGTCTCTCCCAAGGTCAGCCCCTCTGCTGGCTTCTTCCTGCTGGGCTTCTTGGAGTAGCCAGTGCTGGAGAAGGGGCTCTTCATCACCGTTTTCCTTCTCTACCTGCTGACACTTTCCCACAGTGCGGCCATCGTTCTCCTGGCCCACCTGGATCCCTGACCCCACATTGTGATGTACCTGTTCCTCAGCCACCTGTCTTTGATGGACCTCTGTACACAGCCAGTCCAGTCCATCAGCTGCTGCTGAACCTGGGGGGCTCCAACAAGACCATCACTTATGGAGACTGCGGGGGCAGCTGTGTGCATTGCTGGCCATGGGCTCCACGGAGCACTTCCTCCTGGCTGTCATGCCCGTGGATCAGCACCTTGCTGCCTGCCAGCCTCTGCACTACCTGGTCCTCATGTGTCCACATCGCTGCTCACAGCTGGTGGCTGTGACATGGCTGACTGGGCTGGCCAGCTCCTTGGTACAGACCATGCTGGTCACCTGAGTTCCCCTCTGTGGAAGAAACATCATCTATCACATCTTCTGTGAGGTGTTGTCTCTGCTATGGCTGGCCTGTGTGAGTGTCACCTTCAATAGCACAGAGCTCCTCATGGTCAGTGTGGTCCTGTTCCTGCTGCCCCTCGCCATCATCCTGCTTTCCTACAGATGCATTGCACAGGCTGTGTGGAGGCTCAGGTTGTCTGTAGACCAGTGCAAGGCCTTAGGGACCTGCTTTGCACACTTGGCAGTAGTGTTGCTCTTCTCCATCTCTGCTATGGCTGCATGCCTGCAGCCTCCCTCGGTTGCCACCTGGGACCATGACAAGTTCCTGGCCTTGCCCTATGGCATTGTCACTCCCACCCTAAACCCTTCATCTACACGCTGCACAACAAAGACATAAAAGTGGCCCTGCGAGGGACTGTGGGCAGACAGTGAGGAGAGGCGGACCACCAGGGGGTGAGCCTGCTGGATGAAAGCAGGCTCAGGGCCAGTCATGGCTCTGTAATTTCCAAGCGGAGTGCCTGTGTGAAGAACAAGTCATGCTGGGGTTTTCCTTCAGCTCCACTGCAAGATTAGCTTAGTTACACTCATAGCTGTGTCACTGCTGGCAAGGGGACAAATCCTGGCTTGTGTACCCCCTCTCCTGTCACAACATAAAAGAGGACAATGAGTGCACACTCAGTGCAATGCAGAGGTGGTTGTGGAGATGAGCCACACACAGGGGTGTTCTGCATTCTTCATGTGTGAAATAGAATATTCCACATGAGAGGTGCAGAGCAGGCCTCGAGGTCCTGAGGGACATCTGGTCAACCATAGTCAGCATCCAAATGCCCTCAGAGTACGCTTAGGGGTCATGAGCTGCGTCCCAGCATTGCCAGGATGAAGCACGCTGTTTTCCCCACACTGAATGACCATATTTGGACAGATAATCTCATGATTTGTTTCCTTGTTGTGTTTAGATTGAGATGGAAATTTGTTTCCATTTTATTTCAGCCTTCATTTTGGCTCCTGCCTTGAAAGTGGCCCAAACTCACTTGTGACAATATAGTATCCTACGTGCCCAAGTACTGTCAGCACATGAAATTGGCAGCCAACTACAACCTTTCTGAATTCATGCATAATTCTTTAACTATTGCTTAGGAGACAGGATGCTAAATAACCTTAAAATCTTGCAAATTCTTACATTTAATTTGAGAAATATTAAATTGCTTCAACAAATAAGTTTTGCACATCAATTTGCTTTATATGGATGGAGGGAAGTGGCCTGTGTTTGTTTCCAGAGCCACATTTATCTTCTCCCGCAGCCACAGTGACTGGAGGTCCTGCCTGGTAGTTCCCAAGGATGCTGGCCCCCCTCTCCTTGTCAGGTGACAGGATCTGCATCCATGGTGAGCAGGTGGGCATCACACATTCATCCAGGGGCACAGTCAGTCCTATCTACAACTCTCAGGGACACTTGCGGGGGTGTGGGGTGTGCCTGTCACTTCCTGCCCTGTATTCTTGTGTGACTCATCATAGCACATGCACAGAAAATCCACACTAAAACAAGAGGATTGGATAAGCATGTAAGTGTGAGCTCTCTTCCTCCACTTGGTTGTCCCAGCTGGAAGTGACTGGGCACCCCTGATGCTTCTTCCCCCTTGGGTGCCTCACCACCCATCCTCCTGCACCTGCAGCCACCCAGATTAGTTCCTCACACTTTGGAGTGTCGTGTGCTTTGAGTTTGCTGTGTAAATACCTACTGAATAACTATGTGGGCCAAATTAATAGTGATTAGATTTCAGTAAACCATCTGGATAACAAGTCTATATAAAACCCACTCCTGCATCAGCAATGACAGGTTAAAGATATACCTCATCTGTTAACTGTTTCATGACTTTTGAATTGTGCATTGTGAATTTTCCCTTATTTTACAGTGTTGACCTAGAACAATGAGAAACATTAGTATTGGTAGTGTTGTTGTGAAAATATGTTCCTATTATCAACTAAAACTGACATTAAGGGTAGGTTTATCTTAATAGATAAAGAAATTTCACTTCTACATGTCTGAGATTATAAAAGTGCAAACTGTTGTGAAATTCTACCAAACGCACTGTACTTTTTTAATGGCTTTGCATCATCATCTTGTTTTTAATCCCTTTTTTTCCTGTTTTAATGTGTTCCTCTTTTCATGAGTCACCCTCTAATGGGAGAGGGGGACCTCCAGGGGCCACCTCTGTGTGTCTGCGCCCTGCTGGTGGTCCCCATCTCACTCCAGGGGGCAGTGTGGAGGGGCCTGCGGTGTCCTCTTCCTCCGCGGAGCCGGGCTCTTACATAGGGAGACCCCCTCCCGCACCCTGTGCCCAGCCTCCTGTGAAGCAGCACCGCCCTTGCGGATGGGGCAAGGGTGACCGTGGGACTGGTGAGCAGGTCAGGCAGGCTCTGCTGCCCCCCCGCGCAGGCTGGGAGATGCGCCCTAAATGCCTCCCACAGGGCATGCTGTGCAGTTGACCTCACACCCTGCTCAGGGGCCACCCTCAGGAAGCCGCTGGAGGAGGTAAAACGGGAATTTTGACTTTGGAAGGAAGCTCAGCAGCTCTTTCTGGGGAGCTCAGCGTGTGACTGAGGACTACAAAAATTTTAAACAAATGTCTCCCCTCCGTTCAAAAGCATCACCTGAACTTCGGTAGTGTCTGCCCTGCATCCGTCCGGCCTCTCGCTGGCCCCTGGAGGCTTGGGTCTCCCCTGTCCTGAGAGGAGGGGCTCCTTGGGGCCAACGGTGGAGGCCTGAGCTGCTCCTCTCTGCATCCAGCACCGCGGACAGCTCCCCGGGACGGGCGCCCCTCCCCCCTCCAGCTCCCACGCTACTTGGAGAGGGCAGAGGGGCGGCTCTTCAGACTGGACACCGAATCCTGACGGCGGCCTTCTTCCTGGCTAAGTCTTCCTTCTCCTTGACGGTTTCCGGGAGAGGTCACCCCTGAGAAAGCCCGATCCCGCGCTGCCGACCAGAGGAGGGCAGTGCCCAGCCCCTCTCTGGCCTGCATCCCTAGTCCGCTGGCTTCTGAGAGCCCAGGGTCCTCTCCCTGCCGAAAGCTCCAGGGCCGCCCTCTTCCGCCTTCGGAAATGCGCCCCGGCCACTCCAGGGCGCTTGTGTCCCCTCTCCTGCTCACCTGCTGTGACCTGGGCTTGTCCACCTCTGTCACCACCTGGTTCCCATTCTCCGGATGCCGTGTGCTGTGCAACCCCGGACAGACAGACAGACGGGTCCCCAGCCGGAGATGCACAGGACCCGGTGCAGAGCCTATGGAAGCCCCGTGTCCAGGCTGCTGCCCCAGTGAGGGTGAATCGCCTTCTAAAAAAAGATGCGTTTGTCCAGATTAATAAGTGTCCTACCAAAGGCTTTCTGGAGGTGTTAATAGATGCTCATGACTGGTACTTTTCCAGAAGCATAATCCTGATAATCAGTGAAGAATACCATAGAAGATGCTGAAGACAGAAAACAGTTACAGAGAGTGAAGAGGAGATGGGAGAGAGGAGAGGTTAGAACCTGTTACAGCAGAGTGGAAACTGACAAGGCTGAGGAGCACCCAGAGTCTCAGAGGAGCACATACAACACTATGTGCATCACCTGAGGAAGCACTGGTGAGAGCTGTGTCTGTGCCTGGTGGCCCAGGGTCCCTTCGGGCAGAAGAAGTCTCGCCGACTTGCAGATGTGGTGCCTCAGGTGCCGGGCAGGCAGCACCCTTCTGTGTAGGGCCCTGGGGATGCAGTGGGGCTGTCCGGGTACCCAGCATTAGCAGGTGTGCCCATCTCCCTTTGACCCAGGGACAGGGGGGATATCTGTCACCAAAGTTGAGGAATGTGGACAGGCTGCCTTGAGGGTAGCAGCTGCCGACAGGGCTGTGGCAGAGGTGAGGGGACAGTGAGCAGACATGCCCAGGTGTCCTTTACTCTAGTTTCTTGTCTTCTCTTGGTGGCATGAGTTCTCCTGGACTGGGATCTGCCACTGGGCTCACAGAAAAGGTGCCCAGAGGAGCCCTCCACAAGGAGTTGTGCTGCCCCAGAGCAGGGGACACTGCCCTGGCACAGGACAGGTCCTCAGCTGAACAGGTCTGCCTCCTGCTTGGTGGGGGGCTGTGCCTGCAGGGCTGGGCCTGCTCCCCCAGGAGGGGACTGAGGGGAAACCGCATTCACTCCACACTGGGCTTCACACAGAGAGGGTGCTTCCTTCTGGGGACCTCCAGCCTCCTTCTGGATTCAGGCTGAGGTGAGGGCTCAGGGGTGGTGTTACTGGATGACAGGACTCCCTTCCCAAGCCAGTGAGGTGGCCTGGAATCCAGGCCTTGGGAAAACAGGCAAGCAGGGGGCAGAGGAGGAGGCAGAAGGCAGCGCAGCTCCAGTGAGGCCGGAGCCTAGGATCTGAGGGCCGAGTTCATCAAGGTCCTTCTGTGTCTGTGATGAAATTCACTTGGTGCTCCTGGAAGGAGAATCACCCAGGATGGTCAGCAAGCAGAGCCAGAGAGAAAGGCAGCAGCCAGGCATTTAGTGCTGCTTAAAGCCTGGTGAGAGGGCACGGAAAAGTAGACTTGTTACATACATTTGTCATTGCAAATTTTAATGTCACCAGTGTAGGAAGATAACATACAAACCTCAGAATATTTGCAATGGAAAAATGTGCTCAGGGCCAGGGCTTTAGCACAGTGACATAAGTGCCTGCCTTGTAGGTATGTGGTTGTGAGTTCAATCCCTGGTACAAATAGAGAAAAGGGAAGGGAAGGGAAGGGAAGGGAAGGGAAGGGAAGGGAAGGGAAGGGAAGGGAAGGGAAGGGAAGGGAAAGAAAAGAAAAGAAAAGAAAAGAAAAGAAAAGAAAAGAAAAGAAAAGAAAAGAAAAGAAAAGAAAAATGTGCTCAGGACAAGATAAAAAGTAAGCACTAGGGTCAGTGACTGGTACCCTGAAGAAACCTATCAGGACACAGTTGCCACCCCTCCTCTGTCTGCCCTTACTTCACAGCCAGGCAGGAACTCAGAAAATGCCCCCTGGCCTGCTGAAGGGAGGCACCGCCCACGTCACTGAGGGCCCAGAGGGACACAGAGGTCCTGTCTGGGGGCTGTATTTCTCCTGAGAAGAGCCCTTGGACTGAGGCCACCAGAAGCTGTGTTCTAGGGATAGCTCCGGAAGTAGGGATGGGGCCTCTAGCGTGGTTATTTAACACTGTGTGATGAGTCCTCATGCCACCTCTGCCTTCATATATAACAAGCGTGATAAAAAAGTGGGTGAAATACAGTTAGCTTAACGAAGACGCACACAGAAACCTAAATAATCACCAATCAAGTTAGGAGATACAAGGTCAAGTTCTCAAAACAACCCCACTAACACAAATCAATGAATTAAAACCAGTAACTCAGTAAGGAAAACCAGTAGATCAAAAAACTGGTGCTTTGGAAAGATCAATGAAATCAGAAAGTTACGTGTGCACAAAGTTCTCACATCAGAGTTGTTTCAAAGTATTATTTACAGTAATGAACAGTCAGATACAGTCCAGGTATCTGCAAACAACGGTGCTGTGTGTAGGCACCAAGGTGTCATCCTGCGACACAGGGAAATGGGCAAGGAAGCTCATCATCCTCACATCCTGCTGTGCGAGGGATGTCAGTCTGTAAACACTTAGACCTTAGCGCGCTCACGATGTGACTGCAGGAAAAGACAAAAAGATTGTGGAGGCATAAGGGAAAAACAAGAGTCACCAGGTGGCATGGTGTCTAGTGGTTCCAGGCTCTATTTGTCCTGCCCTGAGAACTGACCAGGATGAGTGATAGACAGTTAAATGCAAACTTCTATTGATCTCATTTACTTATTTATTTATTTATTTATTTATGGTTTTTTGAGACAGGCTCTCGCTATGTAGTGCAGGCTGGCTTTAAACTTGCTTATGTAGCCCAGCAGACCTTGAATTTACTACAGTGCTCCTGTCTCAACCTCTTGTGTGTTGGGATTAAAGGCATGTGCCACCATGCCTGGGTGACAAACTTCTATTGAAAGTAGAGGAAGAATTTAAATGGTCAAGTCACAGTGATATAAGTGCACCCATGTTTATAGCAGCATAATTTGTGATAGCTAAATCTTGGAAACAACCAAAATTCCCATCAACTGCAGAGTGGATGGAAAAAATGTGCTATTTTTATACAATGGAATATTACTCAGCTATAAAAAGAATGATCCTGAGACCTTTATAGGTAAATGGAGGCAACTTGAGACTACCCTCGTTAGTGAAATAAATAAGAATTATATTTATAAATATCACATTGTGTCTGTAGTGTAAAAATAATAAGAACAGTATTAAAAATAATTAGAATGGACAGAATAATGGTATCCAAAAAGTATAATAGATATAAAAGTATAATAAATCTAATAGATATTGTAAAGTGAAAGGGAAGGAAAGTGTTCTAAAGGATATAATGGTATGTATAGTGTGTAAATAAATGACCATATTACTGAGCTTTTGTTAGCTCATTGAACAGAAGAGTTGGTACTGTCAGTGTGTGAGTGTCTAGCCACTTTTTATGCTTAGATTTTGTGACTCTAACAGCTATTGTTGACAAGATGTAACATATCAACCAGCAATTTTATGATACTAATTTTTTTCAACTCTGTATTCTACTTTTCTTCTTGTTTTTTCTATTTTGTCTTTTTTTTAAATTTTCTTTTCTTTCTTAAAATGAAAAAAGGAAGTAGAGGAAGAAGAGGAGAGAAAGAGCTGAAAGATCAGGAAGGGATGCAGCCCTCATGCAGGACGGCACTGAGGAGCAGGACAACAGGGAGCACCGAGATCACAGTGGCGGTGAAGTCAACAGCCACCGTCCTTTCCAGCTTCTCAGGTCTGCCCATCGGAAGCCTCTCTGCCCTGGCACCCTGGCCACTCTGCAGCTCAGCCTGCGTCTGGTCTTCCTAATGGGCAGGAGGTGGGTCCAGGTGAGAGACCATCGTGGTGGACTGTGTCACTGCATGTTTTTCAGGACTCCCAGAACACGGATACAGGGAGAGGCCCCATTGTGAGCGCAGAATGTGGCCGAGTGACCGGCACCTCACTAGGCAGTGCCCGCCTGTTCCCTGCAGTCTTCCCTGACGTGAGCAGAACTGTTTTCCAACGCATGAGTGTGCATGTAGGTGTGTGCACACGCATGTGCTGTCCACGTCCCTGTCTGTGCTGCATGGTGTCAGCCTTCTAAGTTTGGGTAAATCACACACTAGGAATATAGTGGTGTGATGTGGTGGCTTTAATTTATATTGTCCTAAACGCCTTTATTTTGCTTATTAACTCACACCATGGAATACATATTCAGTGATTTGGCTCATTTGCTCTTAGATCGTATGTCTTAGTGATTTCTCAGATGTGTTCATAGGTGTTGAGTGTAGGGATTTTTATTAATATGCACTGCATCTATCTTGCTGATTAGCTTGGGTTACTTTACAGTCAGTTAATGAGCAGAATTTGTTGTGTTGATATTAAATTTCTCAAACTGCTTTTCAGTCAGAGTGCTTTTTGGGTCTTGTTTGAGAAGTAAAATATGATAATAAATTCCAGTATTTTCAAATAACTTTATTAGTTTTTCCTCTCAAATTTAGTTACAATCCATTTGGAAATTGCACATATAGAGCCAGAGGGAAATTTTATTTTTCTGTTACAGTAAAGATATATTCATATGTTGCAGGAATCCTAAGGATAATGGCAAAGCCCTGCAGCTGCCTGCAGCCCTTCCCAGCCCTCTCCGACCATCCCCTACCATCCGTGTGGCTCCCTGGGGTCTGGCCCCTCTTCTGCAGCTGTGCAGCCTGCTGGATGCCATCCTGGTGCCCAGCACTTTCTCTCCTGCTCACAGAGCCCTCAGCCCACACACTTGTCTCCATCATAGGGTAGAATAGTTTCTCCGACTTTTTCTCCCCAAAGATGTAACAAAAGAAGAAAGAAAGAAAAAAGAAAGAGAGAGAGAGAGAGAGAGAGAGAGAGAGAGAGAGGGAGAGGAGAGGAGAGGAGAGGAGAGGAGAGGAGTCATGTGTTTTCTAAATTAAACTTACTTTCACTGATGGGTAAGACCATAACACTTGTACACATTAAAGGGATGCCATGAGATGTGCTGATACATGGACACAAGATGTCACTTTAAATTGAATTAAACATAACTGTCTCTTGAAACATTTGTTTCTTTATAGCAAAAACTTTCAAAATTCTTTCTGGCTTTTAGAGATACAGAGTCCATTACTGCTATGTATCATGATATGTGTTTAAATAAAAAAAATATTTCATTAAAAAATGCCCCTTCAAATCTTCCCCCTTGTACAGTCATCCTGGCCACTTTCTGCAGCAGCTCTGGAGTCCTCTGTCCTGAGCGTCTTTAACTGCACTATCCTGGTTCAGAGTCCTCAGTGTCCTGAACTGAGTCCAAACCTGCTCCTTCCAGGGCCACTCTGACCTTGGGCAGGAGCCAGAAGTCACACCAGTGAGTGAGGTGAGTGAGGACACAGCGCTGCGTGTTTACGAGCTGCCCCTCCACTGGATGGTCCCAGGCCGCAGCCTTCACTGTGTCTGATCACTCTTCATAAAGACACTCGGGAAAGGGACTCCAGTGCTACTGTGGAAAGTGCAGCCACTCTCACGGAGTAGCATAAGTACAGTGGGGCAGATTAAGTGAATGACCTCATTTCACAGTGTTTGCCCCATTCTGCTCTGAGTCAGACTCTTACTTAAATACTAGAAACACGATTGTCACACTGTCACCACAGGGTTCAGAATCTGGGGTTATGGCCAGACATTTAAAAATAATTATATGATGAAGATTTGTGTTTCAGATGTGGCATGGCTGGAGGGGTTAGTTTCAGATAGGCGTGTAGACAGGATTCTGAGGAGCAGGGGTGAACCCAGGAGAGCCTGGCAGGCAGGAGAGTGTTTCCATGTGAGGACAGAGAAGTGTGAGGAAGGTAAAACAAACCCAAAACACCAGAAGGAGGGAGCATAGGGAGCTGAGGAGGGAGGGCAGCCGGGAGGAAGCATGCTGGGCTTCTTGGAGGCCCTAAGAACTCTGGAGCCTGCTGAGTACAGACAGGGCTGCGTGCTGGGGAACAGGTGGTGCAGGGAGACTGAAAGGTGTCCAGAGAGAGCTCCAGGTCTCCAGAGCTGGACAGCTTCTCTAGTCTAAGCCAGGGTGCGGAAGCAGCATGGGCTTGGGGATTTCTGTGCTACCATCCTTGGCCATCCTGCTTAATGAGCATTTCCTGAGGGGCTGGACTCCCAGAGGAGCTTCGAGTGCCCTCCCCAGGGTGCAGTCTTGCTCAGGTAGGGCCAGGGCTTCCTGTAAGGGACTGTTTGTTCTCTGGACACAAGGAGAGGAGGAGCCTCTGCCTGCCACAAAGCAGCCACCTTCTACAGGGGTAGAGCTCAGCTTGGCACTGTTATTACTAATGTACGTTCAGAACTCAACAGTGCGTTATTAGTCTGGAGGGGCAAATCTAACGTGTATTTCCTATAATTCTTCTGTTTGAGCTGATGCACAGGCCACCAAGAAATGCTCCTGTGTTTCTCGTTAAAGTGAGGGAGTTGTTTCGCTTGTGCCTTTGACACGTCTTTCTAAGGTATTGGCAGCAGTTTCCTTTGTGAGTCAGAAATTTTGTTACAAAGTGTGGTTTCTTGACTCTAAAATCATTTTTATGATTTTTTCCTTGGTCCAAGTTTGCAGTCCATAATGGTCCCAACCCCTTATGAGGAGTCAGTGCCTGTGCGACTCATCTCCACCCTTCTCATCCCCTCTGCCTCCCCGCTCCTTTCCTCTCTTCCTCCCTTCCCATCTGGGAAAGGTCTCTCTCCCTGTCCCACATTGCAAAAGATCTCTGTGCCTGTCTCTTAACTTTGTTACCAGGCCCTGGAGTGGGTGAGGGGTGGGAGGGAATGATCCATAACGAAGTGTGCATTTTACAAACCTAGAAGAAAGAATTCTGAATGCCTTCACCATGAAGAAATGATACCCATTAGGTCAACGGTTTAACTGGATTTGAGCATTATTCAGGGTATTCACTCACAGAAACATCACAGGGCATTTACTCACTAATACATAAATGCTCACCATTTAAAGTTTTTGCTTAACAGGTCAAATACATCTAATTTAAACTTAAAAATTAACCATAAGAAAGGGATTGCAGGTTTTCTATAAAGCCAATCCTGACCTTTTTTAACCATTTCCTTTTCCCAGAGGCAGGAACAGAACTCTGAGCTCAGCCTCCACTCCAAGCTGGCAGCAGCTTAGTCTGGCCTGGGTCAACCTCATCATACTGGAGCAGGTAAGGGGAGGGGAGCAGAGGGCCAAGAGGGAGGTGTGAATGAGCCGGGAGAAGCTGGCTGCCTAGCCTCACCAAACAGCTGTGCTGGCCTGGGTTCACTGATGAAAACATGGGGTCCTCCTCCATTTTGTGGGCTCAGAATACCCTGTATTTAAACTACGCCTCCCTAATAGTGATGCACACAGCATCTGTGTAGAATTTGTGTTTTGTAACCCAGCCTGCTCACACGGTGCAGTTCTCTTCTTCACCTTTCCGTTCTGCTTCAGAATAAAGGGAACTGGTCAGCCATGCAACATGTCTGAGATTGGTCCAAATTCTCTTGCATGAATGAGGTGCGTGTGGCCCCTTCCTTGGTGTGCGTCAGCTGCAGACCTCGCACTGCAGATGTGTCCAGAGAGAGCTCTGGGGTCTGTTGATGCTGTGGAGAAACTACTGCAGGGGAAGTCTGCACCTAACTGATTTCAGGATTCTTCTGGAATTCTTTTCTCCAGTAAATAGCACCTGTTCTATGATCTCTAGCCGATAGCCTGGGGCACACTGATTTGGGTGATGATGCTTTTGCTTGGGGTCAGTGCTGCCACCCTGAGGTGTTTTCCTGGCTTCCCTTACCCCCCTGCCCTGTTTGCCCACTGATTCAGGAAACACTTGAGATGAAACACCTGCCTCGGCTTCCTCTGGACCAGGCCTCGAAGGCAGAGCTACCTCCCCACACCCCGCGCTGCAGAGCTGGGCTTTGGGCTGGTCTCCTTGGTTGCATTTGCCCCCAGCCCCTGCTGCCCCTCGTGTTTACCAGAAGCCTCCCCTAACACTGTGTCCTGTCTGTGTCTTCCCACTTCCTCTCCCTCCCCAGGGCACAGCATTGACATGTTTACTGGGAGGGAAGCCCACTGTCCCCAGGGTGAGGGCCAAGCACTTACACTTTACTCAGCCAGCTGCTTGAGTGTCCTGTGGAAAGCCCATCGCTGTCCCCTGATCGGTGGCTTCCACTGAGACTGTCATTCTGGAAGGCAGAGCAGTGGAGATGCATGGAAGAGATGGCTTGGATGGCACAATTTGTCCTGTGGGACACAAATGTCCCTGGCTCCCATTTTCATGCCTCACCAGGAGCTCTGGGGCACTGGCACCGGAGTCAGATCTGCCTCTATCCCTGGGTGTCACTCTCCACACAGCCTCAGTGCCCTCATCTGTGAGGACAGGGTGGAGAGACCTCAGTCCCATGTGGAGAGAGGGACAGATGTGCCTGGGTCCTGTGCTTGGGCAGTGAGCTGGTGGGTCTGGGCCTTCACAGGGTGGCCAGGTCTCCACATCACCAGGCTCCACTGTCTGACACCCACACAGGCACAGCAAAGGGTCCCCTTCCTCCTGGCTGCTTGCAGAGCCCTCGTTCCCTTTGACCCACCAGCTTCCAAGGGTGCAGGATCCCTTCCCCAGGTGAGTGAGGTGGGACTCAGCCCTGGCTCCTGGGGAATCAGAGCTGCCCCAGGTGGTTCTGTGGCACTACTGGCTTCCACTTCCTGTTCCTGACATCCGGTGCTGGCTTGGGATGGAAAGTGCAGCCCAGAAGCCTGGGAGGTGAGGCCTACTGGGCAGGAGTTCAGCAACTGCACTTCATGCAGTCTGTGAACACACACGCGTGCGTGCACATGAGTGTGTATGAAACACCTCTGAATGTGCAGCCCAGACAGGGGTCACCTTTGTGTAACTGCATGGAGCAGTGTGTGAAAATCAAATACTAAATGCAAAATACTGTTACATAAAACCTTAAGAAATAAGTGGAAAGATTTAAATTTCATTCACTAGTATGTAAATAATTTTATTCACATTATGATAAACTCATATTGTTATACAAATATATTATTAGTATATTTACATATTAAAATAAGCATATTACAAATCATTAACTCATATAATTTGAATATGAGACACCATTCACATTTGCTCTTACTTTATCCCCGCACACACTTGTTTAATGATGTACTTTTAATTGTGCAGCTTTATCCATGTGTTTAAGACTTGGCCATGTGTCACCATGTGCCCACTGAGGAAAGTGCCTGTAGCAGTGGGAAGTGGCATGGGGGGAAGAGAACGGCGTGGCTGTGCTCGAGGGCCCCAGGCAGACAGCAGGGGAAGCTGGGAGTGAGGCTTGGGGAGACACCGGGGCTGGTGAGGCACATGCAGTTTTTGCCCTTGGCTTTTACTACTCCTGTGTGCACCTTGCACTCAGTTTGCTCACAAATGTTCACCCTGCATGTGTGGTTAGGGCCCTGGTCATCCTTCACCTTGCACTGCACAGACAGCCGGTTTCACCGCACAGACAGGACACTGAAGCTAGGGAACCCAGACCCCCATGGCTGGGACCCAAGCTGAGTCCTGCTGCCAATGGCCTGGCTTGTGACCTGGTCCACAGAGGCACATTCTGGACAAGGATCGCCCATGTGCTGGGGACACGGCAGGGCAGTAGTCAAAAGTCCACTCCAGCATAAAAGGGAAAGTTTGAACTCATGAGCTAAGTAATTCAGGGACCAAAGGGAAGACACACTTAACCAATATTTAAAAACTGAGCAAAATTGTGCTTCAGAAACAATCTCAGAGCAAGACATAGGTCTCCAAGGGCTGAGTGCCTAGAAATGGCAAGGATTAGTTTGCCATGTTGCTCTTGTAACTGACAGTTTGGCATCTGCTGAGGAAAGCGGTTATCTTCAAGGGGTTCCCTAAACATGTTATTACAGAATTCTCGTAGTCTAATGAGTTACGTGCTTGCACATGCAGTTGTGAAAGGCAGCACCTCGGTGTTGGTACTGTGGGGCTGCATGTGTGTGTGAGGTCGGTGACAATCTATTCCTGGAGTTCAGCCATGGTCAGTCAGATCCTCTGCACTGACTGGCCTGGGAAGGAATGGAGGGGACTCTCCCTAATCACTCAAGGTCTTCATTTCATCCTGCATGATTTTTGGGTCCTTTCTTCCTGTTAATTTGCTAAAATATCCATTTGCAGGCTGCTTCGCCCTTTTCCATCCATGCCGCGTCCTAGTCCATCCACACCTTGCAACAAGGTCCATGGGTGGAGGAGAGTGCTTCAAGGAATCGCTTCTCCAGGAAAAGGACACCGCATGTGGGAATGGGGTGCGGGGATCTTGGAATGTTTTGTACTGGTAATTGCAATTTGTTTAATCCCTATATATATATATATATATATATATATATATAAATTTTCATGTAATGCTCAATATGAAATCAAAAATAGAAACTCCAGAGGAGTTACTAGAAACCCTCTAGATAACCCCTTTGTGAAAGCTAATTGTGAAATTTTACCTTCTGTGAGTAGTATGAGAGAGTTTATACAAAAGCTTCAAATGAGAGAGCTCATGGAGGAGAATTTACAAAATTCCCGTGAGACAACTGCCCTTGATCCAGGGAAGTTTCTCTATCAGAAATTACAAACTAAAGCCCCCAAGAAAAGAAAACCAGTGCCAATCATTATGACAGATATAGGGCCTGCTTATATAATAAACAGACGTATTTGGTATCTCCCTCGACCCAAGAAACCTTTACCTCAAGTGCCTGACCCCCCTCTGCCTTGCACAGGGATTTATGATAAGCATGGACAAAGAATAATTAATATCAAAGGAAAATGGGCCAAATATAATCAAATAAATTTCATGGGAAGGTTAGCTAGGAATGGGCCACTCTATTGTATTAGATCAACAGAGGATAAAAAACACTACATAACTATGTTAAAAAGAAAGACAGAAAATCTGGCCAACTAAGAAAAGAATAAAAGCTTTAAAGAACTTTATAAAAATAGTATAAATGGACATGAACGGGAATTAGATTGCCTAAAGAAAACTGGCAAAAGCTGTACAGAGTTTGCTCAAGCAAGAAACATCTAAGAAACAATAAAATCATTTTTTATACCTATCCATAAAAAGAATCAATATAAACAGAACAGGAAGTATTGGGGCTAGGGTATAGCATGTTTGCTTTTGCAAGCTAATTAATTATTAATTGCTAAGTAACAAGATTAAAGTTTAACAAAGGTAAAAAAATTAATTGATACATATTGTTTAAAATCATCACTGTGTAGCTCTAAGCCTGGGACGCTTCGCTGCTTGGGGTTTAAGTTACTGCCAAAAGTTAGCAAATAAATACTCCCACTTCTGCAAAATAAAATAGATTCAGATTCACTCACGTACTGGTGTGCAGTGTCTTCTGTCTCTCACTTGCTGACTCCCTGACCACCTTTGGGACCCCTGAGCCCTACCGCAGCTGGACTCCGGCAGCAGGCAAATGTCTCCCTTCTTTCACTTCTTCAGGTCAAGCAGAGTGTCTTAGCTGTCCAGGCTGCACTTGAATTCCAGCACTTTCGCACTGGAAAAATGGTGTTAATGAAAACTGAAGGAGATCTCATTGTTGGTTGCTTCTGGCTTCCATTTATCTTCCAGCTACAAGGGGAACCTGTGGCCAGGAGTCCGGGTCTGATGCCCTGACACGCTTTCACCTTTCTCCACACTGTGTCGAAGTGTTACTTCCTGAGCCTAGGTCTTCCTTGTCAGAGACTTGCCCTGAAGTACCATGGTTTCGCGCGGATGAGACTTCCTCTGGGGGTGCACGACCAGGCAAGAGCCATGCGGTGGGTCAACAGCAGCGCCCTCTCTGCCTTCCTTCTGATGGGGTTCTCTGAACGGCCCCAGCTGGAGCTGTTTCTCTTTGGGGTGATCTTGCTGCTGTACCTCATGACTCTGGCGGGCAATGCCACCATTATCTTAATGTCCCTCTTGGACTCAAAACTCCGCACCCCCATGTACTTCTTCCTCTCACACCTCTCCTTCCTGGACCTCTGCTTCACCAGCAGCATCGTCCCCCAGCTCCTCATCAACCTGGGGGGTGCAGACAAGTCCATCTCCTATGGAGGCTGTGTGGTCCAGCTCTACGTGTCCCTTGCACTGGGCTCCACAGAGTGCGTCCTCCTGGCCGTGATGTCCTATGACCGCTATGTCGCTGTCTGCCATCCTCTGCACTATGCCTCTGTCATGCACCCCCGGCTCTGTCACGCACTGGTGTCCGTGGCCTGGCTAAGTGGAATGGCCACCACCCTGGTGCAGTCCACGCTCACCCTGCAGCTGCCACTCTGTGGACACCGCCTTGTGGACCACTTCTTCTGTGAGGTTCCAGTGCTCATCAAGTTGGCCTGTGTGGACACCAGCTTCAACGAGGCCGAGCTCTTTGTGGCCAGTGTCCTGTTCCTCCTGGTACCTGTCTCCTTCATCCTGGGCTCCTACAGCCTGATTGCCCAGGAAGTGCTAGGCATCACATCAGCCATGGGCAGGCATAAAGCCTTGGGCACCTGCTCTTCCCACCTGCTGGTGGTGGTCATCTTCTACGGTACCATCATCTTCATGTACCTGCAGCCAGCCAAGAGCCGCTCCAAGGACCAGGGCAAGTTTGTTTCCCTCTTCTACACGGTGGTGACGCCTGTGCTCAACCCTCTCATCTACACCCTGAGGAACCAGGAGGTGAAGGCAGCGCTGAAGAGGGCCCTGAAGAAAGTCCTGGGTGTAAATTTCACAGGATTGTAAGGGTGGTCAAGGTGTGCATCATCCTGTGTGGTGCAGAACTGGGACTTGGTGGTTACTCACTGATCCTGCAGGGCAGAGCCTTGATTAATCTGCGCTTGGGATTGTTTCTGCAAAGTACACATGTGGCATTCATGAGGTTTAGTTTAAGTCGTTGGCCTCTTTTCTTGTTAGCTGGCAGTGACACAGTGGTCTCTGAGTTTTCCCATGTCTGGATGGACACAGACTGGTTTGTTTTCAAGGCTGCAGTGAGGTGGATGTACCCTGGGTGAGCTGTTAGGGACCTGAGTTCCGGTTCCTCACCTGGACCAGGAGGACAGCATGCACAGGTGAGCAACAGCTCACACATGGTGGGGGTTCCCAGAGCCCTGCTTCTGGCCTCTCAGCCCTGCACTGGGTCCTGAGGGCCAGTTTCCCCACTCTGCCCATCAAGACCACACTCTGCTTCCTGAGGAACAGTACTGATGTATAATTTCCTGTGGCTTGCAGGAGGTGTAAGTCACAACTCCTTTTATGATTATTACAATACTACATTTATGTTATACAACATATTTTTATAACTTTGAGATTTACCTTTCAGGCAAAACCTTAACCAAACTGATTTAGCTATTTGCACTAACATACTATTCTTTGCTTCATGTGGATTATCACACATAGCCTTTGCCTACACTGTTCCTATTTTGGAAATGAGTAAATTTTGTGTCTTGAGTCTCGGAGGTGTGTGTGAACACAGTGCTGTAAGGATGAGACTTCCTGTTGCACTTCTGTGTAGCAAGCATTGGTCATACACTCTAGTAGAAAACGGCACCCTATGTTTAAACCCACACCAAACAAACAAACGAGTGTAGTGCCAAGTGTAGTGCCGTGAGGAAGTGAAGGACTCTCACAAAGCCAGCCCTGCTCACATTTCACAGGCAGAGCAAGAAGCCAGGGATGGAGCTGCCACTGGGAGGCAGAGGCAGAGCCGGGAAGAGACGCCCAGCCCCTAACGCATCCGTGCTCCTGTGTCCACCTCTCACCTGTTTATTGATTTGCTTACTGCATTTTTCATGTGCAAAATACTGTGCTCATTACGAGGTACAGAAGCAAACTGAGGACATGTCACATGCTCGATTTCAACTCATAGCTATTAGGAAAGGTAGTTAAAGGCAGAACTCACGCTCTGGGGCGATGCAGAAAAGGGAGCTGGCATAGGTTGGTGCAGGAACCTTGCATGTCAAAGCGCGACTGATGGGGCCCGGGGTGAGTGACACTGAATCCGCGACTCCATAAACTGCTGGGCTCCTAGGTCAGTGCTGAGTAGAGAAGGGAGGGGATGCTGGGGGGGCATCGCACAGGGGAAGCTGGGCACCGGGAGCATGGGCAGCGGCGTCAGAGGAGGATGCAGGACCTTGGAGGGGACCCTGAGTGTCGGTGGACAGAGGGCGTGTTGGCGTGAGTCAAGCTGATTCTTTCCAAGACAGGTGTCTATACTTAGGGGTAAACTTTGACTGCAAGTGTTTGATATTTGAACTAAAGCATTTAGTGAGGGTGTTTCCTTGAACCTGTTATGTCATGACTTTGTAACCAAATGAGAAGTTTATCACAGTATATGAATGTGCTGCTTTATATAGAAACTCCTCATGTCATAAAGTCTATGAATGTTCCTTGAACACTTGTAAAATTTGCTGTATTTATTTTTATATCAATATCTGTAATATGCAACTGGGATCTTTTTTCCTGATGTTTTTGAATATTATTCATAATTGCCTTTGAAGATTCAAAGCAATTTTTTTTTTAGTACTAGAGATTAAACCCAGGACCTTCCTAGACCTTTTATTTTTATTTTGAGACAAGATCTTGCTAAGTTGCCAGGTTGGGCTCTTTTGAGCCTCCTGCCTCAGCCTTCCACAGTGCAGGAATTACAGGTGCAGTATACTCTTTGTGACCTAACATTGTCCCTCCTTTGAACCATGGTTCTCAGCTGTGTCCCGGCCTGCGGGAGCACGCTTAGGACCCGGGGAAGTGAGGAGGACCCAGGAGACCAGCACGACAGGGTTTGTCCTCTTGAGCCTCTCTGGCCATCACAGTTAAGGGAGCTCTGTGTGTGGCCATCCTGCTCCTGTACCTACTGACCGTTTGAGGGGCTCAGCGATCGCCCCAGTGTCTCACCTGGAACACAGGCTTCTACCCTGGTGCGTTTCTTCCTCTCTCCTTTCTCACCCACGGGCCTCTCCTCTGCCAGTGGTGTCCATTCTCTAAGTGAATCATGAACCAAGGAAACAGTGAACTACCCCATGCTGACCTCCAGATTTTCTCTATGACAGGGAAACACACACAATTTATAATTTTTATTATAACCCTGAAGTTTTCACACATAAAGATTATTGAAAATTTTGAGAATTATCATCCAGATACAACTTTGCCTAATACCTTTCAGTATTCACGCTAAAACAGTCGGCTTCATTCAGCAGTGGAAACTGCCTTGACCCATGCGATTCTTCCTGAGGACTAGGGCTTTTCCTGTCTTTATCCTGGGAACTTTGCAGGAAGCCTTGGCATCGCTCTTTGTTTTCATGCACTGCAGTGAGTGCTGAAGCGCATGGACTCTGCGCCTCACCGCAGTGCTTGGGGCACCTTTGCATGGGCCTCTGAGTGACCCTTAGACTCCTGAGAACCCACCCAGAACCAGCCCTGAGCCCCCGGCTTCTGTGACAACCCCAAGCCTGCATGTGACTGCAGAGCCCCACACAGCCGGGATGGACTCGCCCTGGCCCACCCCTCTGGAGTGGAATCCCGAGTCTCTTTTCCTCCTGACAATGCTCAGGAATAAAGTCTGTGCTCTCTTCAATGTAGTCTATTGCAGGCAGTAAAGCTTTATGTTTCAGCTGACACTGAAACACATTCAATGAGGTGAGCAGGGAAATGGGGGATTCTCAGGAGTCCATGTGCTGTGACCATTTCCAGGGAAGAACAGGACGCTGGGAAATGAGCCCTCACTGCGGACTGTCCAGAAGCACCGGCGGTACAATGAGGAAGACAGTGCATTGTGTCCCTTCTGTCTTTTCCGTGTTTAATTTTCCAGTCATTTATTTACTCATTAATTGTGTTTTTGGCACCTGAGTGCTGAACACCACTGTGCTAATTTTCATGTGAAAGGAGGACACTGTGGGAAAAAAATGCGTATGTCACTTGACCTCATTGCCAGTACAGAAGATGAGTCATTATTTACCACCTGCGAGAAAATCATAGCAATGAAATTAGGATAAAGTCCATGCAGGAAAGATAGCAGGAGCAATGAGTCTGAATATCAGAGAGGCACTGGGAATCGCTGTGTGACTGATGATTACCCAAACCTCAGCGGAGCTCAGGGGTGCCGGGAGGACTCAGAGAAGTGGGCAGAGGTGCAGGAGAGCGGATTCCCGGGGCATCGCGGAGGGAGCTGTGACCCAGCTGTCTCTTGTGCCTTCTCCTGCCTCCCACATCTGGAGAGTTTAAGCACAGATATTATGCAAATCCCCCACAGGCTTCTGTTCTCTCAGGGCTGTGGGCTTTGCTGGCTCTTTGAACCTTTCTCAGACATTTAGGATTCCTTAAAAAATGTGTTTCAAGCAGGATAACGCAGCTATGGGAGAGCACTGCTAATCACTTGGCCCTTCCCACGTCTTTCCAGGGCCTCTCCGTTCTTGTTTGCTTCTAAGACACTGTCCTTTCTACACAACTTTCAACCCTACAAACACCTGTCTCTAAAACACCTTGTATTCTAGCTAAAAACTCATAAAAGTTCCCACCCAAAAAAGGATGGTATTGTCTCTATGATGTGTTCTAGTACTGAATTTGGTGGACTCATTTCTTAATCACAGAACAAACATGAACTCATGTTACCCATAGTTTGCTGTGGAGCATCAGTAAACCCTAGCTCAAATTTGTAAAGAGTACATAGGGTCTACAGCTGCCAAAACTTTATACTAAGCTTTATTTTGTAGCCAACTAGGCATTTTCAGAAGAGTGGAACATGCGGCTATTTGTTGATAAGCATCTGGTCACCTTCTCTGGGGCCCATCATTGCCCAGGGTCAGCTCGGCTTGCTAAGCCCATCCTGCTGTGGCGTGGCTGGGTTTTTGGAGGGTGCAGCCCGGCAGGCATGAGGTTAAGTGGGGGGGATGTGGAAGTCATCTGAGGGCACTGGGAAGGCTAAGGTCTGGGAGGTCTGGGGGTTCACTGCCCTCTCCTAGCTCAGGGATGGGAAGAGAGACAGGAGATGTGGTGGAGGTTAGAGCTTTTGCCAGTGAGGAACCTGAGAGGGCAACAGAGAAACCTGCGCATTTTAATGACCAAGCTGGAAACAGGAAAATGGGTAAAGAGCCCAGCGATGGAGCCAGGCACCCGGGAAGCAGTGAGCTGTGATGCTGTGAAGACACCGTGATCACGCAGGGCTGAGCCTACGTGGGAGGCACAAAGCCCAGAGGCTGAGACCAGTCCGCTGTCCACGCAGGGATGAGGCCTCCTTCAGGGGACAGCAGAGCCCATGGAGCCCACTGCAGGCCCCAGGCCTGGACTTGGAGCCGCCCACCACAACAGGACATGCTGAGACTCCACTCCGCTCATCCTTGGGAGCCCTGATGGAGGCGAAGGCAGGGGTCAGAGCCTGTCCCTGTGTGGCCTGGGCGCCCCTGTGTCCCACTGCTTATTAAATAGGGCCAGGTGAAGTCTGGGGCAGATGATTTTTAAAAAACACCTTAAATGATCCATTTTCTTCCCAAACTAATACCACAAGCTCTGCCAGCATGTTTCACATAGAACACCGTTCAAATCTGAAGGAGGCTGCACACTCAGCAGAGAGGGTTCAAAGCAATTCAGACCAGTGCAAACAGTGTAAGAGCCTGGACATTGTGGATGGAGAGGGTCAGAGGTTTGTAAAGAAACAGCTTTGCATGTTGGCCAATGTTCCAACTGGCACTGTGCCACTAAGAAAGCCACAGACCCCAGAGGTGGGACATGCTACGTGTCCTGATCCAGTCCTATCTCTGCCACTCAGCTTCACACTGACTTTGCTCATTTTATTTCCTTATTTGTTTTTGTATTTGGAATTGAACTCAGGACCTTGAGCTTGCCAGGAAGGCACTTTTACCACTCAGCTAAACCCCCAGCCCTTTACACTTAGTTTGGACTCCATATTTTCTTAATTTAATGAGCAATTACAACATAGCAAGGTCTTTTCTGAGCCCTCAAATTATACATGATTAACATTGGTTATTGTGAGGCTGGGATGATGTGGGAAGGTCCTTCAAGGTCCTGTAATTAAAATTGTGAAGTATTTGGGTGCTAAAATACATAAAGTTGGTTTATTGGCTAGAGATAGAGGTGATAATATTACTACAATCAAAATCAAAGATGGACCTGTGGGTCTAGCTTGCACGGGTAGAAAGGTGGTGGTGTTCCAGGGTTTTATAGGAAATGTAGTGTTGAGAATGAGGCTTCAGATTTAAATGATGGACATTTGAGGTGTGTGATTCATGGAGATGATGAATTAAACTTGGGTGCATCGATCTGGACCTGATACATAATCAGTGCAGTGCCAGCTGGATGAGCTCTGTTGGGAGAACACGGATGTGGACCCTGAAGCACAGGAGGATGAGGGCAATACTCAGAGTTCTAAGAGCAAAGAATGAGACTGCAGGAGAGATGGTAAAAGTAAATATTTTTATTCTGATGTTTTTATTGCAAAGTTCTTTGCATTAATGTAGGGAGATGCTCACAGTCAGTGGTACCAGAGGCATGGAATCCACATCAGCAGTGGGGAAGGGTTAACTTTCAGGGGCTGAGGAGGATGTTCCCTGTTGTAAAGCTGGCTGAGTGTGTGTGTGTGTGTGTGTGTGTGTGTGTGTGTGTGTGTAAATGTTGCAGGAATCTGAAGACTCCTATTTCCTCTACGCAGCAGAAGGTCCCAGAACAGTATCAGTGAAGCAGGAGTCCCTGACCCCTGGGAAACAGTGTCCCTCTGCTCTCTGATGATCCCAGCAGGGAGGCAGCTCCTCAGCTCATTGCCTGCTGGGGACACTTGCTTCCCAGTGACTTCTTCGTAACGGGGCTGTCCATTCTCCCACATGAGGACCATTTACGATTCTCGTCACCACCTGTTACTGACTTCTCAGGCTTGGCTCCTGTGGGGACTCCACTCCTCAGCACACAGCACCCTGTAGCCAGGTGTCTGGTGGGTCTGGAATGCTGTGATTTGGAAGCACAGAGCTAAGAGGGGGCTCCCTGAAGAGGAGGACCTGGGTGCACTCAGCCACTCCTGATGGCAGGTCAGGACTGGTCTGTTTAGTCTGCTCAAGTCCCTTGTATCTTTCTGGGGTTTGCAGAAGTGAATGACACAGGAATTTATAGTTCTTATCACATTCGAGTTTGTCCTATTATTTAAGTCCTATTATTAAAGTAATGTCCTATTATTAAAGTAATGCTTCATGGGACAGGAAAATTATGTGGAATTCTGATTTTTCTTGTCATATATGGAAATGAGCTATTTCTGAATGCAAGTTAGTGTCATACAACTGATAAATAGAAGACCAATAATTTAACATTAAATATTCTTTCATAAGGGCACATAGACACTGATGACAACAGGGCAGATACAGATCACAGACGGGGCACCACAGGTGGACAAAACCAGGTCAGCTGAGCCCTACACAGAGGAGCCTTCTCTGCTGTTACAACTGTGAAGCAGAGACCATTTTTCTGGAGCGTGAGGACAGAAGGGTGGGATTTGGAAGCTCAGAGGATGGCTGCTAGACATCTGGCTGGGTTCTCTATTGACCAGTGGACCACTTGGAACCTGGTCTTGAAGCACCAGAGCAGATCCCTGGGGTCTCTCACCTTGGGCCTGATCATCTCACCAAGTGGGAGGGCGTAGTGACAAAGCAGTACGCCTGGGAGACAGATGGGAACCTCCAGATGTGGGCCTCAGTTGGACCACTTGGGGGCCAGAGGGGATGCGGTGGGTCATCCTCGAGCAGCCTGGCCCACGGTTCTCCGTGCCGGGGAGTGCAGGGGCCGGGGTGCTGCAGTGTATATCCCGGAAGCATCCGGTTGCAGCCCAGATCTTGAGTGGTTGCTCAGGGGGCACAGACAGAAGTGAAGTGTGCCTCACAGGCACCCCGGAACCCCTGTCTACAAGCAGTGGGCTCAGGGCCAAGAAGAGAGCAGAGGTGGGGGACATGGGCACCTCCAGCTGCTCTTGCCCGTCCCAAGCTTGTCCTGAGGCCTCTTTGAGCTCTCTCTGTCTGAGGCTTAGGGCCCTCTGGTAAGGAAAGAGGGGAGCTCCTCAAAGACAACGCTTAGCATTTGTCTTCTAGTGAGGACCTTTTCAGGGGTGTACCCGCCCCTCCCCCTGGCCCTCTCTGCAGTGCTGCGACCCTCACATTTCATGGGGATCCCATTCGGAAGAGGGGGCAGGCAGGGAGGAGGCAGTACCTTCTCCAGGGAGACTTTCCCAGCTGCAGTAGCAGGCCCTGGCTGAGCTGCAGCCCCACTTCCACTGCAGTGTGGCCTGGCTTCTGGGACACCTCCCCAGCCCAGCTGACCACTGAGGCTGAGCGTTGACTTTAACTGCTTCTCGCTCCCGTTGGTATCTTATACCCAGAAGAGCCTAAAAGAATAGAGAGAGTGTGACCAGGAGAAGGAGGACACTGGAAAGCCTCGTCCTCCTCTCCAGGAAGCGCTCGGTGACCCGGCAGTGCTCATTCAGCACCTACAGATCCCTGTGGCCTCAGCCCTGTGTGTCTCAGTCTTGCAGCGACTTGGGATTCATTAGGTCTACCCCAATGTGGACTTCAGGTCAGAGCGGTCCCATGGATTCCCACACAAATGCTTTTAGGAGGTAGGATGGACAGTATGCTTCACCAGGCTGGGGACAGGAGGAGAGCAAGAGGCCAGTGACTGAGTCCAGGGGCCTGCATGTGTCTGGACCCAGGGAGAGTGGCTGCAGGAGACTTCGTGAGCTGGGCTGGAGCAGCTGCTGTCACAGTGGCAGGAAGAAAAGGCACAGGGAGCCTCAGAACAGCAGGGAGAAGGCTCCCTGCTGGGTGTGGTGGGTGGAGAGCTGAGGAGTATTTGTCCTAGTGGGGTCTGTGGGGTGCCCAGCAGCCCAGCTGCTGTGCCTGGGGCAAAGATGACAGGACTGCTCTGGTGCCTGAGAGAGAACCAGGCAGAGAATTCCTCTCACTGCCTCACTCTTTGGCTTCTGTCACACTGTTATCTGCCTCCATCTCTCCTCTTCTCTGATCCCATCAGTCCTGGGCAGTCACAGAAGAGTCACTGGCAGTCTTAGGCAAGGCCATTGCTGTTCCCAGTCTGTTAACCTGGATTTTAAAGTCCTTCACTATCTAGACTACTATTATTCATTTAAAATCCTTACTCTTTTCCCTCCTTTCCCAGCTTACTGTCATCTTAAGAACCCAGAAAGGGCCCCCTCTGCAGTCTCACATAGTTTGGGCTCCTTCAGACCATGCTCCTGGCTGTCGTTGGTTCTGCACTGGGGACAGCCCCCGCTTTCTCCCAGCTGCTTCTCTGAGTGAGTCCTGCCTCACTCTCCAGGGACCGCGTGTGGACATCTGCTTTCTCCACTCTCCTGGTGCTGCTAGAGGTTAGAGCGCAGCTTCCCGGTCCACAGAGAGATGGGCAGGAGCAGCGGGCAGGTGTGTGAGCTGCAGCAGCACCGCCTGGCCCCTCCCTCCTACCACGTCTGGCTCTGCTGGGCAGATGAGCCCAGGGTCCAAGCTTGGCCACTGCTGTACCCTTGCCAGGAAGAGTGGTCCTGGCACAGCATCTGACTGGGAGCCTTGAGGAACAAACTTTTCAGAATGGGAATTTACTGTTTTTCACATTTGCCTTCCGTTCTCATTGTGGAAGCAAATCAAAATGCAGGATCACCTTCATCATCAGCCCGTTTCCCTGGAAATGGTGGCTCCATTCACTACTGAGCCCTCAGCTACTTCCTCCCACCACTCCAGTCAGTGCCCTCAGCTCAGAAACCCCAGCCCATGCTCCCTGAGAACATCCTCCTGCCCCCTTCTCTGCCAGCACTAGAGCGAGATTCCAGCACGGAAGCAGGAGGATTGCTCTGCTGCCAGCCTGCAGGCTTTGATGTCACCTCATAGATTACACAGCAAAATTGAGATCTTTATTTCTACAGTTTTAATAAATTTAATCTAAGAGTTTTAAGAAGCATGTGATAAGTGCTTTTGTATTACTAACATTACTTGAGATTTTTATTAATAATGAATATTTTTTGTGACTACTAAAGACTTTTAACCAGCCTGTCTTAATAACATCTATGCACATAAAATGTACCTTAAGATCCACCTTCTAGTTTTTGGCTGTTTAATCAGGGAGTGGACTCACGCTGGTGTGAGGTGATTTGACTTCATGTCTATGCTTTTCCATCTCTTGCTGGTCACTGCTAACCCTGTCCCGCTGTGAGAATGGTCTTCTGTGCCCTACTCTATTTTATTCTTCAAAACCTGCTTGAAAAAGCATTTCTTTTGTTCAGCCCTGGAATAGCCTTTTAACCTCTATGTTCTTCACGGTCTAACAGTTTGTTTTATTTTATCTCTAGGCAGACTGTAGATGCACCGTTCCCCAGGAGGCTGTGAACAGAGGGGTCTGAGGGGCCCAAGGCTGGAGAGAGGAGGAGGAGCTTCCCGACACTTCTGCCTGCACCTGCAGTCAAGTCACAGGCAGAGCTTTGCAGAACTGAAAGCCCCGCAGAGATGCCGCTCCCCTCCTCCGCAGGCGCACAGCGCACTGGGAGTGTCCTTAATGCTCAGTCTTGGAGGCTCTGCAGTTGAACGAGCCTGTGATTCCCAGACTTGACTCAGCGGACTGCAGCAGAGGAGCGTGGCTCCATGCCCCAGGTCAGCAGCACCGGAGGAGGAGGAGGTGAGCAGTCTGGGTCCAGCAGCAGCGGCCACTGTCTCCGCTCCCAGGTCCCTTCACTCCAGAATCACAGGTCCCACACGAGATGGGACAGGCCAACGACAGCGCCCTGCCTGGCTTCATCCTCCTGGGCTTCTCAGACCACCCTGGCCTGGAGCCGGTGCTCTTTGCACTGGTCCTCCTCTGCTACCTGCTGACCCTAGCGGGGAACAGCACCATCATCATCATCGTGGTCTCCCAGCTGGACCCCACTCTACGCACCCCCATGTACTTCTTCCTCAGCAACCTGTCCTTCCTGGACCTCAGACCCTGGTTCACCTGCGGGGCCCGGAGAAGACCATCATGTACAGAGGCTGCGTGGTGCAGCTCTATATTTCCCTTGCGCTGGGCTCCACCGAGTGCGTCCTCCTGGCCGTTATGGCCCTGGATCGTTATGTTGCTGTCTGCAGACCCCTCCGCTATGCTGTTATCATGAGCCCCCAGCTCTGCCACCAGCTGGCCACGGCCTCCTGGCTCAGTGGCATGGCCAATTCCCTGGTCCATGCCACCTTCACCTTGCGACTGCCTCTCTGTGGTAACCGCAGGCTGGATCACTTCATTTGTGAGGTCCCTGCGCTCCTCAAGCTGCCTTGCGTAGACACCACGGTCAACGAGCTGGTGCTTTCCGTGCTCAGCGTCCTGTTTCTCATCCTTGCCCCTGTGCTCATCCTCGTGTCCTACGGCTCCATCGCGCAGGCTGTACTGAGGCTCAGATCCGCAGAGACGAGGCACAAGGCCTGCAGCACCTGCTCCTCGCACCTGATGGTTGTGATCTTCTTCTATGGCACCATCATCTACATGTACCTGCAGCCCCGGGACAACTATGCCCAGGACCAGGGCAAGTTCATCTCTCTCTTCTACACCATGGTGACGCCCGCCTTGAATCCGGTCATCTACACGTTGAGGAACAAGGACATGAAAAAGGCTCTGAAGAAACTTCTCCTGGGGGTGCTGTATCCCCACCGCATGTGTTGCTCAAGGAGCTGATGCTAAGCCCTGGGGTCACTCAGCTGGTTCCACCAAACCCGCTGCTCTAAACTCAACCCCAGTGGATTTGAAATCCTCCTATTTGTCTTTGTGATGGACTTGTTCTCTGTCTCGTACAACTAAGGCAACAGTGCCTGGTCTGTCACTGGAAGCTTGGGCAGAGAAAGTGGCGTGTGTGTGTGTGAGTGTGTGTGTGTGTGTGTGTGTGTGTGTGTGTGTGTTGTGACCCTCACCATGCCTCCATGCTTCACCTCTGACACAGGTTCTCAGATTTTCAATTTTACCAACTCTGTCTCTAGTAAATGAGGTTTTCATTTTTTAAAATATCGGTGAAATGTTTGGTTTCCAGTGAAATAAACAGTTTGCATTTGCTGTCTAGTGCCCCCCATTAAAGTGTCACACTGGGAAACAATCCGATTTGTGGCAGCAGAACAGACAGCTGCTCCCACTCCCCACTAAGCTGAACATCGTAACAGCTGTTTGCTCTCATTTCTCATCTGAAGAGATATTCCAATAATTCCTAAGGGACGAAAGAAACCAAATAGCCAGGCCACACTGTCCTCCTAGCTGAGTAGGGCTTCCCTTTCTGTGTACTAAAGGTCACTGTGTGCATCGTAGATTCAGGCTTTTTGGAAGAAAAGAAAAGCTGATGCTAACATTATGGCAGGAGAGTCACTGAAACTGAAAAGACTCTTTATCTTTTGAAAAGTAGCTTTATTAACATGAATCACACACCCAGGCATGCGTGTCTATTGCACTGGGCTGTATGAGATGCCAGGATCACAGACCTGAGAAACAACCTTTGCCTTCAGGGTCTCATTGTCCTTGGGGCAGGTCCTTGTGCCTCCTCCTTGTCTTGTGAGGTTGCCAGGATGTATCCCGCCCTCCCACAGCAGCCATGGGCCCTACAGGACTGGGAGCCCCCAGCCCTTTCACCCCCCACAGGAGACTTCACCTCCCCTGGACAGATGCCCCACCTCCTCTTCCCCTGCAGCCTGGCCCAGGGCCTGTTGCCCACTTGCATTTCCACTCCTGCCTTATCTTCTTCACCCCACAGCACCTCCTCCAGATTCCCCCAAGCCATCATGGTGAAAGGATTCCCTGCTTTCACAGCTGCACCATATCCCTGCCCCCCACACCCCTGCCCTGTGCATCAGTGGGGGACGTCTGTGTCCTCTGCATCTGGGCTGCTGGTCACCCCCCCAGACTCTGCTGAGTTACTGCTCTGCCCACCAGGCACGGGCTGCAATTGCTCTGTATCTGTGATGACATTGGCCGTCTCTCCTTTTTTCTACTTCTCAGCTTGACTGAGTTTGCTGTTGAAGCTCATACTGACTTTTCCCCATTGATAACTGCACTCTTCAGCCCCAGATTGGCGGTCGGGTTATCTCCGCTCTCCTTGTTGATATTTCCATTTTGCTGATGCCTCGGATCCTGACTGTTAGCTGTCTGTCTGCCTCTTCCTCGGGTCACTGGGCTTCTTTAGGAAGATTATTCCAAGTGCTCTGTGACTAATGCTCAGGTCTCCGTCTCTTTAGCTCAGTCTCAGGAGCCCCATTCTGTTCTTTGGGTTGTGGGGTCTTTTGCTGGTTCCCATGTTTCCTCAGCTTTGCACAGCAACCTGCACAGTGAAGCACCAGATGCCTCTTTTCCTCCTGACTGATCAGACAGTGCCTGCACAGGCAGCAGACCTGGACGCCTCTCCTTCCCAGGGACCATGGAGGATCCTCTCCTCTGGTGGCTCCCCAGCTGTGACGTTGCTCTCCCACCTTGACCACGTGGGGTGAGGCTTCAGCTTGGAGCTCCTTCCCAGAGTCTCAGTGAGCAGTACCATGGGCCCTACCTCCGGGCTATCTCTGGAGGACCTGGATGCATGCATGGCTTCCCCCAGCCTCCTCCTGTCCTGGTCCTGCCCTTCTGCCTGCACCAGGCACTGCCAGGCCCTCTTCCCTGGTGCTCCATATGGAAATGCTGGGTGCTGGACCCTGCCCCTCACTTCCACCTGGAAAATCGTGAGGCCAGGACAGAACTCTCCAGGTTGCTGAGGGCCCTCACTGGCTCTCTGGCTCTGGCCTGCCCCAGGCGCTGGCTTCCCTGGTGGGTGGGACATAACAGAAAACAGCCTTAATGGCAAACTGAGTCAGCAGACCAGTCTTCAGCAGGAAAGTAAAGCTGGGCCAGCTAAGACTTGACTTCAAACTGTACCACAATTTATAGAGAGTAAACCAGTGGGTACCAGCACAGCAATAGAGAGGCTGACAAGTGGAGAGAATGGGGTGCTGCAAGCAGAGCCGCACATTTGCAGGCCTGTGATTTTCAGCAAAGTTGCAGAGAACACCCAATGGGAAAAGAGCAGACTTCAGTAAAGGGTATCAGGAAAACTAGACATCCACATGAAGAAACATGAAGTTAAACTCTCACATCCTGGGCAAAATATTCACCAAGATGAATTAAAGACTTACACATGAGACTTGGAACTCAAGATCTTAGAAGACAATGTAGAAAAAAAAATCCTTGACACTGGTCTTTGTGGAGCTGGCTTTTAGATTAGATATTAAAATCCCAGCAATTGAAGCAAAAAGAAATGAGTGGGGCTACATCAAATAAAGAGCTTCTGCATAGCAAAGAGAAATAATCCGCACAGTGAAAGACACTTTATGGTGTGGTGTGGTTGTGCATGCTGGTCATTGGGTATCTGGTAAGAGGCTGATATCTGAGACATGGAAGGTGCTTACAACTCCGTAAGGAAAAACCAAGCCAGAGACAGGATGCAGCCAAAACTCTTCTTAAGGCTAATGTTACATTAAATGCTGACATTAAAAATAAGAGATCCACATACAACCTACCTTTACACCTCAAGGAACTGCAAAAGCAGCAAATTAAGCTCATGGTTAGCAAGATAAATAAATAAATAAATAAATAAATAAATAAATAAATAAATTGCTATATGCCTGTATGAATCTGCCAAAATGAAACCATTAATCTGGGTAATCAGTTGCTAAAAAAAGGATTTCTGACAACAGAAAACAAAGTATCACTTGTAATTCAGTAAAATGGTACCATTTTGACGAGAATAATAAAAGCCAAATATATCAGTAACCCAGTATAACTTGCAGTCATTAATATCTTAAATTGCTTTTTGGCAAAACAATTAATAAACAATGGAAAAATATTTAACACACACTAAGGAAAAACAGAGCCAGGAATTTATCTTTTTAAATATAAATGAATCTGGCTAGAAGAATAAGAAAAACAAGACTCAAAGAATAAAATTATAAACAAAAGATGACACAACTTACAAGACTGAAAGCAAACAAATCTGGTCATACCAAGCCCCCCAAACTGAGTAGTTGTAAGAAAATCCAAAAAATTGTCAAGATTGAATCAGGAAAAAATGAAAAACCTGACCTGTTCAATACTAAACATGGAGAGTGACCTTCCAGCAAAGAAAACCTAGGATTACATGAGTTTACTGAGGAACTCTTCCGAATACACAAAAGAAAGCTAATATAAATCCTTCTTGAACTCTAACAAAAGTCAAAGAAATGGGGACATAGTCAAGGTCATCACATCACAGCACCTTTCAGATAGCTGGTTTTGCTCTTCACCAAGTTTCCAAATACAATGGAAATTTTCCAAATAAAGAGGTTCCAGCTGGAAGGATTTGGGACCAGCAATCCTGGTGGCTGAGTACTTACCCAGCCCCCTTGGGTCATTGGACTAGACTCCAGAGGTTCCAAGGGCTTAAATGGACTGCACCCAGCGACATTCATTCAACCAGGGGAGCCAGGCCCACCGAAGGGGGAGCCAAGCTGGCGCAGCACCACGAGGGAAAGCTTTGGAAAATTACTGGAAACACAGAAATACAGGAAAATGACAAAACGAAAGACCAAAATGCAATCTCAAACTCCCAGCCCATCCCAGGAAATAGGAGCCATGTACATAGAAGAAAATACTACACATACACCTGAAATGTATGAAATGATATCACCTGAAAAAAAGAAGCAAGTACAGGAAGCTATGAGGGAACTCAAATCAGAAATATTCTCCCAGGTAAAAGAAGAAATGATAAATGTAGTGAAAGAAATATTGAATGTATCCAAAAGACACAGCTAAACAATATTGAATGTATCCAAAAGACACAGCTAAACAATTAGAGAAAGCAAAATGATAGGATCCCTGAATGAACAGTTTAAAAGACAAACAGAATGCATTAAGCAGATTCAAAGTGATATACAGGAAATCAAAAACTCTAATGAAAGTTGCAAAAACCACCTCAACAAAAGTGAAGATAGAATCTCAGACCCCTAAGATCAGATTGCAGCTAGCGAACAGAAAAGGAAAGATCTTCTAACAATAACAAGAAATCAGGAAATAACAATTCAACAGCTGCAAGATGATGCAAAGAAAACAATATAAGATTAATAGGGATAAAAGAAAAAGAATGGGAAAACATAAATGATATCAAGAAGCTATTTACAGAAGTGATAGCTGAAAACACCCCAAACATGAATATGGTAACTGATATATGGATTAGTGAAGCATATAGATCTCCAAATAGCCATAACCCAAACAAAACTACACCCAGACATATAATTATCACCAACCCAGAAATCCAACATAAGAACAGAATATTAAAAGCTGTTAGAGAGAAGACACAGGTCACCTATAAAAGAAAATCTATCAGAATCATGGCAGACTTCTCAACACAAGCAATGAAGTCAAGAAGAGCATGGAGTGAAGTTTTTTAAATACTTAAAGAAAACAACTTCCAACCCAGACTGATGTACCCTGCAAAACTGTCCTTCAAAATGGATGGAGAAATAAGATACTTCCATGACAAAGAACTGCTGAAGAACTTCATGATTACCAAACAAAAGCTACAAAGAATACTGAAAGACATTCTAGATATACATAGGAAAAAACCACTAAGCAAAACAGACAATTAAACAGAATGGAAAGCTAAGATACAACATCAGAAAGATAACATGTCAACAATAAACCAATATATGACAATTATAACCATTAATGTAAATGGCCCCAATTCACCAATTAAAAGAAACAGATTGGCAGAATGGATCAAGAAAAAACGTCCAACCATATGTTGTCTGCAATAAATGCATCTAACCCAAAAGGAAACTCATAGATTGAAAGTCAAAGAATGGAAAACAATACTCCATGCAACAGAAACTCAAGAAAAAAGTGGGGGTAGCTATTCTGTCTGCAGACCATGTGAACATCAAACCAAGAATGGTCCAAAGAGACAAAGAAGGTCACTACATACTAGTTAGGGGAAAACTGCAAGAGGAAGAGATAACAATCTTAAATATATATACACCAAATTCCAGAGCACCCAACTGCACAAAGCAAGTATTAACAGACATGAAAAATTAAATAGGCAATAACACAATTATAATAGGAGACTTTAACATGCCATTGACATAAAAGAATAGATCAACTAGACAGAAAATCATCAAAGAAATAACAGAACTGAATCACACCTGTGAACAAATGGATTTGATAGACATATACAGAGTGTTCCATCCAACAACATCAGGATATACATTCTTCTCACCACTACATGGGACATTCTCTAAAATATACCATACTAACCCGCAGAACATATTTAAGTACAAATTTAATGCAAAAGAATTGAAATTATCCCATGCATGTTATCAGATTATAGGGCCATGAAACTGGAAATTAATGATAAAAGTAACTGCAAAAACCACACAAACACATGGAAATTAAATAATACACTCTTGAGAAATCAGTTGGTTACAGAGAAAATTAAAGAAGAAATTTCACAATATCTACAAGCAAACAAAAATACAAATACAACTTACTGGAACCTGTGGGATGCAATGAAAGTGGTCCTCAGAGGAAAATTTATTGCACTGAGTTCCCACATTAGCAAAACAGAATGAACACAAATAAGCAACCTGATATTACACCTGGAACATCTAGAAAAAGAAGAGCAAGCCAAGCCCAAAGCCAAAAGAAGGGAGGAAATTATAAAGATTGGAGCAGAAATTAATGCAATAGAGACTAAGAAAACAATTCAAAGAATCAATGAATCAAAGAGTTGGTTCTTTGAAAGAATAAATAAAATTGACAAGCCCCTAGCCAACCTAATTAAAAAAAGGAAAGAAAAGACTCAAATTCATGCAATACAGAATGAAAAAAGAGAAATCACTATGGACCCCGTGGAAAGACAGAAGATAATCAACAACTATTTTGAAACCTCTACTCTCATAGGTTCAATAACACAGAAGAAATGGATAGATTCCTAGAAACATAGGAAACACAAAAACTGGATCAAGAATATGTAAACCTGATGAATGACCCAATTTCTATTAATGAAATTGAAACTGTAATCAAGTTTCTACCAACATAGTAGAGCACAGGCCCAGATGGATTCACTGTGGAATTCTACAAGAAATACAAAGAAGACTTAATGCTGACACTCCTCAAACTCTTCAATGAAATTGAAAGGGAAGCAATTCTCCCTAAGTCATTCCTGGAAGCAAATGCCACTCTAGCACCAAAACCTGAGAAAGACCCAACTAAAAAAGAGAACTATAGGCCAATCTCCCTAATGAACATAGATGCAAAAATGCTCAATAAAATATTGGCAAACAGGATGCAGCAAATCATCAAGATTATACACCATGACCAAGTGGGATTCAACCCAGGCATGCAGGGATGGTTCAACATACATAAATCAATAAATGTAACCCACCATATAAATAGAGCCAAAAGCAAGAATCACATGATCATTTCTATAGATGCAGAAAAAGCTTTTGATAAGATCCAACACCCATTCATGGTAAGAACCTTACAGAGAATTGGAATAGATGGTCTTTACCTCAATATGATAAAGGCCATCTACGATAAACCAACAGCCAGTGTCATACTAAATGGCCAAAAACTGAAAGCCTTTACCTTAAAATCAGGCACAAGATAAGGATGTCCATTATCACTGCTCCTATTCAATATAGCACTGGAAATACTAGCCGGAGCAATTAGACAAGAGAGCGAAATAAAAGGAGTAAAGATAGGAAAAGAAGAAGTTAAATTATCATTATTTGAAGATGACATGATACTCTACATAGAAGACCCCCAAACCTCCATTGAAAGTCTCCTAGATATAATAAATTAATGCAGCAAAAACAGCTGGATACAAAGTCAATAATCAAAAATCCATAGCATTCTTATAAACTAACAACAAAATCACCAAGAGGGAAATAAGAGAAGCCACACTCTTCACACTAGCATCCAAAAAAAAAAATGAAATACTTAGGAATTAATCTAACAAAAGATGTAAAAGAGTTGTACAGTGAAAATTATAATACCCTGAAAAAAGAAATCGAAGAGAACCTCAGAAAATGGAAAGACATCCTTTGTTCATTGATAAGAAGAAAAAATATTATAAAAATGGCCATTCTCTGAAAACTGTTATACACATTTAATGCAATCCCAATGAAAATACCACTAGCATACCTCATAGATCTAGAGAAATCACCCCTAAAATTCATCTGGACCCAGAAGAGACCCAGAATAGCAAAGGCAATTCTAAGCAGCAAAGCCAAGGCAGGTGGCATCACAATCCCTCACCTGAAGTTATACTACAAAGCTACTGAAATAAAATCAACATGGTATTGGAATAAAAGCAGACCTGAAGATCAATGGAGTAGATTAGAAGATACATCTACAAACACACTCAACCACCTTTTCTTTGATAAAGGGGCCAAGCATGTTCACTGGAAGAATGACAATCTCTTTAATAAATGGTGCTGGAAAAATTGGTTATCCATATGCCGAAAACTAAAATTAGACCCATGCCTATCACCATGTACTAAACTAAAATCCAAATGGATCAAAGATCTCAATATTAAAACAGAAACACTAAATTTGTTGCAGTACAAAGTAGGTAAAAATCTTGAAAACATAGGGGTAGGTAGAGAATTCATGAAAAAGAACCAAACTGCGTGGGAAACACTTCCCAGAATCAATAACTGGGATCATATCTTATTAAAGAGTTTCTGCATGTCCAAAGAAATCTCCAGCAAAGCAAAAAGAAAAGCTACAAACTGGGAAAAAATCTTAATGAACTGTCCCTCAAACAAAGGACTTTTGTCTAGAACTTATAAAGAATTAAAAAAAAATCAGACCTACTAAATTCAAAGACCCAATCCAAAAATGGGCATCTGAGATGAACACACAGTTCTCAGATGAAGAAATACAAATGGCAAATAAATACATGAAAAAATGTTCATCATCATTGGTCATTAGAGAAATGCAAATTAAAAACACACTGAGATACCATCTCACTCCAGAAAGAATGGCCTGGATCAACAAAACTACCAACAACAAATGCTGGAGAGGCTGAGGGGAAAAAGGAACTCTTCTGCACTGTTGGTGGGGGTGTAGACTGATACAATCACTGTGGAGGTCAATCTGGAGAATCCTCAAAACCTGGGGACAGAGGTCCCACTTGACCCAGCTATTCCACTCTTAGGCATATTCCAAGAAGATCTGAAAACATCTTACCACAGTGATATATGCGCAGCCATGCTTATAGTGGCACAATTTGTAATGGCCAGATTTGGAAACAACCTAAGTGCCTATCAACCAAGGAATGGATAAAAAAATTGTGGTACTTTTATACAATGGAGTACTACTCAGCTATAAAGAATGATCACATTGAGATATTTATAAATAAATGGATGCATCTTGAATCTATACTCATAAGTGAAATAAATCAAAATCACTATAAATATATACCATATAGTCTCCCTGGTGTAAGAAATGGTAAGAGTATAGAAGATTTTATGGAAATCATGGTCCACCATTATACTGCTTTGACGGCTTATGTTTTCATTCTTTCATTGGAATGGTTTTATCCTGTTTTGTTTGATCTTCATATATGTGATCATATGAACAGTTACCTTGAAGACAAGACAGTATGGTAGCCAGTGTTGATTTAGTATCATCTTGCTCTGAAGTCCTACCATGCTTCTGTTTTTCTATTACCATTGGTTCTATCACATTGTGTCTTATTGGATTTTAATATGTATGATAGTAAAAACAAAATTTTTATGGAGAATGAGATAATATAGCAGCCATTGTTCATCTTTGGTTATATGGTTCAGAATGTCTTGGCATACTTCCATTCTCTTGAGTCGTTTATTCTACTTTGTTATGTTTGACATTATTGTGTGTAAAGCTAAGCTCAACTCTTTCAAAAAAAGAGACATTATGATAGCTACTGTTAATATCCAATTGTCTTGTTATGAAGTGTTTATATTGTTCTGTTCTGATCTGCTTACATATGTCCTCTTTTGTTTTATTCTCTTTAAAATTAATTTTAAAAAGGTCATCACATGAGAACTACTTTGCTGTGGAGCAAGACTGACAAGAACACTACAGAAAGGCAAATCACTGGCACAGATTCCTGATGATTATAGTTGAAAAATCCTCAGCCAAATACTAGTAAATGAAATTCCACAACCTGCTCTGTGCCTCAGACAACATGAGCCAGTGGGGATTCATCACTGAGGTGCTAAGATAGCTCAGCACTGCAGAGCAACCACCATGACCAAGAGGGGCACGGGCAGAGTGAGGGATGAGAGAGGATGGGGAGTGGGCACTTTGCTGTGGCAGCCCCAGAGGGAGCAAGCAGGCAGCTGTGCACCGGTGCTGTAAGAAGGAGAGAGTGAATCCAGGTCCACCAGACTGCAAGTCTCTGCAGTCCTGAGGTAGGAGGTGGGGCACAGGTGCCCCTAGGCAGAGGTGCGAACAAGGGTAGATGGGTCTGAGAATGGGCCTTAGGCTTCCTAATGTTGCATCGCCCATGAACCCCCAGGAGAGGGGTCAACTTTTTAAGCACTTTGTGAAGTGCAAATTTCCCTCTGCACTGCAGCTGAATTTCACCCTGTCCAGAGACCCTGCCCCTTTTGAGAGAAAAGAGTAATAATTAACGGCATTGTTTCCAGGGTCCCTAAAGAGTAAGTAAAAGCATGTGGGTTGGGAGTTTCTCCATAGGTGGGGGAGCCACTCTGTCTGTGGGGGATGCTTTTCTGTCTCTCTCTTAGGGTTGTCTAGGGAGCAGTCAGGTTGGTTTTTCATAATAAATTTTCACTTTGCTCTGTAATTAGTGCATATCATGATTTTTCACCTGATCTAGACAAGGACTAGCCAGTTACAAGGGAACTGATTATTTTCATATATTGAGAAGAAGCATATGAGAAAACTCAGTGTCTTATCATGACACAAAAAGTTAAATAATTTAAGTGGGAGAGGAAAACACATGGCATTCATAATGGGTCGGAAACCATAAGTCCACAGCTAACTTTACACTGCATGGGTGAAAATTTCCCTGTGAGTTTTACCATCAAAGCAAAGTGAAGCCCTCATCACTTCCCCTGGACCTGAGATTGGAAGTCCAGCTTGGAAGCTATGGAAGGGAAGGAGAAGAGGCCTCCAAAAAGGAGCAGACATTGAACACCTCCTTCTCATTTGCAGAAGGCTGGATGTGAGCCACAGAAAGCCCTGCACACTCCACGCATCCACAGTCAGAGGTCCTGGGAGTTGGGAAGCAGAGGTGCAGGACTCACTGCAGAGACACAGCCATGCTTCACACTAACTGTGGACGACCGTTTTGAAACTTGTATTAGAAAATTCATGAATCTGTACTCCTCTGGAATTGGTTACTGGAAATATACCATCTAGCAAAGGCAACCTGTATATGTCCACAGACTGCTGGGGTCAGGTCTGTGACCCTGAGGTTGGAGTTCAGGCAGTGCCCTGTCTCCCTGAAGTCCTCTGCAGGGCACACTGTGGGGGCCCCAGGAGCCACGTGGGGCCCGGGAGTGGGGGCTGGGATAGGCGCTGTGCTGTGTGGTTTGCTCATAGCCTCCTGGGCCCCCTGCTTCTCTGTACCACCTCCTCCCTACTTCAGGGTGTGAGGAAACAGCTGGTCATCATCGGGCTGAGACTAACCCCCATCTACTCAAAACTCAGTTCAGGGTGGACCAAGGACTCAGACATCAGACTCAAATGGGCCAGAGGAAATGAGAAGGAAACAATGCAGGGCTTAGGCACTGGGAACAACTTCTTGAATAGGACTTTAATAAGTCAGGAAATAAAACCAAGAGTTGGCAAGTGTAACTCAATGAAATTAAACAGCATGGAGAAGATGGCTATGGCAGTGTATGCTATAATCTCAGCATGCAGGAGGCTGAGGCAGGATCATCATCAGTTCAGGGCCAGCCTGGACTACAGAGTGAGTTCAAGACAGCCTGAACTACATAGCAAATCCAAGTCTCCAAACACACACACACACACACACACACACACACACACACACACAGCCCCCCCCCCAGAATACTCCCCCCACACACATGCAAATAAACTGCTCTGCATAGCAAAACAAAGGGATGATTAAGGTAGTGAAGAGACCAGACTATAGAATGAGAGAAAATCTTTGGCAGCCTCTCTTTTTCTGGGCTATTTGCATCCAGAATACATAAATAACTAACAAAACACCAACAATGTCAAACTAAAACAAAATCAAATGACCCCGTCAAGAGATGGACAGTTACACTGAACAGATATTTTTCCAAAGAAATACAAATGACTAATAATTATATGAAAAAAAATCTTCAACACCTTTTGCCATCAGGGAAATGCAAAACAAATTAAACTGAGTTTCATCTCCCCCCAGTCAAAGTGGTGGTCATCAGAGCTATAATTTCAGTTTTATTTTGTGTGCTGAAAGGGATTATCACTGGCTATTATTCCCATGGATTAATTAAAGCAGAGCTGTGCCTCTTGCTCCCAAAGAACATGCACCATATCTCCAGGGACTGCAGATTATGAAACATTTGTGCTGCTAGATCCCACTCGTTAGTCACTATTGCGACACAGAGACCATAGGGTAAATCCCAGCAAGATGAAGGCAGGGTGTGGTGCTCACTGAGTTATATTCCCAGCTCCAGCTCGGAAGAAGAGAGCCTCTGGCAATCTCTGCCCGAGGCCTGCAGCCACACTGTGAGATCCCCCCTGCACTGTTTTCCGACTTAATCTAATACATTCAGGTGCACGGAGGCTTCTCACCAGACAAAGAGGTAGGAGTTTGAATATCTGAGCAACTGAAGTTACTCCATGGCCCAGTTCCACAGAAACCAATCCATGCCATGTGGTAAGTTAGTTCCAAAACTTTGTAAAATAAAATCATAAAATGTTATTTTATTTTCTATCAATGGGTTGAATTTATGATTGTTGTACCAGGTCCTTATTGAGGTCATTGGTGCTGCCCTGTGGATTTTACAGCAGGCGCCATTCCTCTTGTTTGGGTGAAGTCCATGCAGGAGCTGGGCATGAGCACTGTTTTTGCAGGCATGGGACAAGGAGGGGCACAAGGCGGGTCATCTACTGTGAGCCACACAGTGAGGTGAAGCAAGCATCTTGGATGTGTATGCACCCTGGATGCTAAAGACATTCTGTGCTTACTTTGCAGAATTTCTTAAAAATTCATAACCAGGCAATTCCAGCCCCTTTCTCAAGGCTGTGCAGTGGCCTCACAGCTGCATGCTTGATGCCCATCCCTAGGCAGCCCAGGAAGATTTCATGAGGGAAGCGGCATGAGCCAGCTGTGCCTCCATGGCTTCAGTAGCAGCAGGTGTCTGGAGAGGTTCCTTCTTCTTCTCGGGCACAGCAAGGATTCAGAAAACCAGGACAAGTGGAAAGAACACAGTTCCCAGCAGAAAGGCACGGCTGACTCTCCCTTGGTTTTGTTTCCTGTTTGGTTGTTGACCAGCTGGGAGGCAGAGGTGGCACTGGATACCGAGCATGGAAGGCAGCAGGATGAGCTGTGCTGGAGGAGTGTGAGCAGCCTCCGGGCAGGACAGCAGCATCTTGCCCTGTCCGTGGTGATGATGGCTTTGGTACTGACCAGCAGCAGAACTGCAATAGCACACTTTCAGCTGATCTCATTCATACTCTATAACGTATCACTTCACAAATTAATAAGGGTAAAACTATTTCAGAGTTTTATTTGGCACACTCTACAGGTCTAGAAACTAATCTTAGGTCCCCGCTTTTTGTTATGGGGAATTGAATGTAGGACCTCACGCTTGCCAGGCAGGTGCTGTGCCACTGAGCTGTATCCCCAGCTGTTGGTACCTTTGTATTGCAGTAAAGCAAACCAAATAAAAACAAATTCAGACACACAAAATAGGGGGCATAATAGAAAAATTACCAACAGAAATTGTTTAGTATTTGTCAGTGGTGTGGATACCTGCACTACAGTCTTTTTTTAATCTCAGTATTTTAGTTGAACTCTGAAGAGCAGGAAATAAAGCATAGAAGTTTGGAATGACTGAATTCCCAGCTGCTGATGGTCCCAGCTGCTGCCTTTCAGGAGGGGGCTTTATTTTAAGATGTCTGTAAGAATCACCCAGGCATACCACTCAGCTATAAAGAATGATCACATTGAGGTATTTATAAACAAATGGGTGCAACTTGAAACTATACTAATAAGTGAAATAAATCAAACTCACATGTATAAATACCGTATAGTCTCCCTAGTGTAAGAAATGGTAAGCGTACAGAAGATTTTATGGAATTTATGATTCACCACTATACTGCTTTGAAGTCTTATGTTTTCATTTATTGGTTGGAATGGTTTTATTCTGTTTTGTTTTATGTTAACATATGTGATCACATGAATAGTTACTTTGAAGGCAAGACAATTTGGCAGCCATTGTTGATTTAATATCATCTTGCTCTGAAGTCCTACCATGCTCTTGTTTTTTTGTTACCATTGGTTCTAACATGTTGTGTCTTAGTGGATTTTAATATGTATGATAGTAAAAACAAAATTTTTATTGAAAATGAGGTAATATAGCAGCCATTGTTCATCTTCAGTTATTTGGTTCAGGATGCCTTGCAATGCTTTCATTCTCAAGTGGTTTTATTCTATTTTGTTATGTTTGACCTTATTGTGTGTAAAGCTAAGCTCAACTATTTCAAAGAAAGACATTATTATAGCTACTGTTAATATCCAATTTTCTTGTTGTGAAGTGCTGTGTTGCTTACATTGTTTTGTTCTAATCTGCTTAGATCTGTCCTCTTTAGTTTTAGTCTCTTTAAAATAAAAAAAAAATAAATTAAAAAAAAGAATCACCCAGGCGGCACTTCCCAGACCCAGCTCATGGGTGACACTCCTCGAGCTCAGTCACAGCGATGCCAAGGCCGGCCTCTTTCCCTGCACATCCATCGCCACCATTTCTCCGGATTTCTGCTTCTGTTCTTCACATCAGACTCTGCTTGCTATTTTGCTTTGCTGTGCCCTTCTCCAGCTTGCTTATATTTTAATTCAAGAACTATTTGTGGCAGCAGGGATTTTTAGGCCCAGGGAGGGTTCAGGGTGGAACTAGAGTGAAAAGGAGCATAGACATGGTCCCTGGATGCCCCGTGCACCATAGAAACATCCCAGCAAGGCCCACCTGTGCAATGGAAATGCATTAATAAGAGTGCCTCAAGTGAGCTAGGCCTTAGGAAACAGCTGGCCCTATCACTCTGCCTGCATGCGAGGTATTTAACAAATGCCTCAGTATTTCTATGAAAAGTTGTGATTATCATCTTACTGAACTCCAGTTACAAAATAAGGAATGTTTTCCAGATTACTAACACAGCTGTACCTTGATTGTTACTCAGTCTAAGAGCTGTGAAAAGCCATTTGCAATGCTGTATTTTCACATAGGAGCAAACAATATTTTCCAAAACAAATATGTATATCCAATAAATAGAAATAAAATCCAATATGTATGTATATTCAGTAAATTGGAGGGAGAGTTATTTTTCCCCATGCTTGTATATATTTTTCATTTTATTAATACTGTTTCTTTGCTGATTACTTCATTTCTTGCTCTCATTTTTCAGTCTAGTTACACCTCTTTCACATGCCTCAGTTAGCAGGATCTACTTACTGAGAATACACTTTGTATTAGACACTTTGCTGTGCTGTGTCTTTGAGATTTTGGTTTGTAAAGATCGTTTCCACATTTGTATATGCACATTTCATTTATATCATCAGACTAATTGTTTTAGAAATACCCTTTCAGGCAGCCATGTTATTGATCTATTACCTACTCTCTCTCCTCAGGAGTAAGTGATGGAAAGGAAGTGAAGGCTGTTGAATTTCATCTTTTGGAATTGTCCTCCTCATGGGAGGTGCAGACTGCACACACTGCCCTGATGTTAGTGGTTTACCTGGCGGCCGTCATGGAGAATCTCCTAATCATCATGCTCACCTCTCTGGATGCTCAGCTGCAAACCCCAATGTATTTCTTTTTGAGAAACCTGTCTTTCTTAGATTTTTGCTACATTTCTGTCACAGTTCCTAAGTCGATCGTCAACTCCTTCACCCACGACAGCTCCATTTCCTTCTCTGGCTGTGCCCTGCAAGTGTTCCTTTTCATCCACTTGGTGAGCACAGGGAAAGTCATCCTCACAGTGATGTCCTATGACCACTGCATGGCCATCTGCCAGCCCCTGCACTATGAGGCCATCATGGACTGCAGGGCCTTCATCAGGATGATGGCCTTGTCCTGGCTCAGCAGCATGGTCTCTGGGCTCATGCATGTGGCAGTGACTTTCTCCTTACCCTTCTGCGGGTCCAGCTGAGTCCATCAATTTTTCTGTGACATCCCCCAGCTCCTAAGCCTCTTAGACTACCAAGTAATCATCAGTGATATTAGTCATGGTTTTTATTACATATCTTGTGGTTGTCTGCTTCATATTGATCACTCTCTCCTATGTGTACATTTTTTCTGCCATCATGAGGATTCCATCCAAGGGGGCAATGTCCAAAACATTTTCCACCTGCATTCCCCACCTGGTGGTCATAACGCTCTTCCTGATATCTGGAAGCATTGCCTATGTGAAACCAATTTCAAATTCTCCCTCCATTTTGGACCTTCTGCCTGTGTTCTACACAGTTGTGCCCCTCACCCTGAGCCCCATCATCTACAGTCTGAGAAACAGGGACATGAAGGAGGCCTTGGGAAGGCAGTGTGTAAGGATGACGGAGTAGGGTCCCAGCCCTGGGACACAGCTCCAGCCAGGTGGCTCAGGACTGCTGGGCTCCTGCTTGATTTCTGAACGCTGTGTTACTGGAGGCTAGCAGTAGCCTCAGTACTGTGTGCTTGTTGTCTTGATAGCAGGACAGGTGCTTTGAGCTGTGGAAAACACAAACACTTGTGTTTAATCATTTTTCATGTGTGGGTGTTTTCAAAACCTTATTTGCATTTTTTTCATTGAAGTGATATTTTAATTAACATTTATAAATGTTTATTCACAATGTATTAGTCATCAATTCAATGTATGTCTATTACAGTAGAACAGAATGACATGTACTAAAACAACCAAATGGAAAACAAACTGAAAGTAATGTCCATTCAAAACATTTTTGTCATTGGAAAGTGGGGTCCAGGAGTGTGGAGACCAATGCTTTGGACGCAGCTGTAATAGTCAGAAGGCACTAACATAGGCACAGAGGTTCTCAGACTATCACAGCACAGGTAGGCATTTGGCTCAGGGTATAGAAAAGATTGTTTGTAGTGGATGCGTTACTGTGTTCAGTGCAAAGCCCTTCACAGTTCCTTCGGTTTTCTCATCTGAGCAGAAAGCGTTCTCTGAAAGTCACTGCGTGTCCATCCCCAAATACATTTATCCATGCTCTGTGTGTCCTTATTTACATAAGGCCAGGATTGTTTTATGAGCTAACACTTAAACATGAAGGTGAGTAGTGTCAGATCCTTGCTATCCTTTTAAATGTTCCTTTTAAATTTTGTCTATAACAGACAAATAGTAATTGTCTGCATTTATGAAGAATAATATGAAGTTTTGGTACATGTTTGGAATGCAAAATGATTAAATCAGCCCAATTAACATTTCCATCACTTCAAATAGTTCTCTTTTATTTCTGGATGGAACATTTAAAATGCTCTCTTGTGGGTTTTTTGAAATATCTTGCAAGTTATCATTAACTATAGTCATCGTGCAGTCCAATAGATGATCTAAACTTATCCTTTCTGTTGAATTATAACTGCAGCCTTTCATCAGCACCTCTCTTCTCTATGTCTACACTGCAGTAGCATCTGGTAACCACAATGCAACTCTGCACTGTTTTGGATTTGACTTTCTTTCCAGATGAGATCATTACCTGCCTCTTTACCCCTAGCTTTTATTGGTTCCATGAGGTCCTTTGGGTTCACCCATGGAATCCATTACAGAACCCCTACTTCATCAGAAACAGGCGGTGTGCCAGAGTGAATCTTAGCTCTCTTATTTAAGCCCATCATTGGTTGATGGGTGGGATGGTGTTTCCACATCCGTGCTATTGTGGATGGTGTGGAGACACAGAGGAGTGGAAATGTTTTTTTGACTCAATGTTTTCAATTCCTTTGGTTATGTCCCCAGAAATGTGACTCCCGATTGCTAGGGCAGTATTATTTTCTCTTTATTTGATGAACACTACTGCTTTCTCACCAGCCTTCACCTATTTTTTACATAGTAATCAATGAGCATATTCTGTTATAGCTTTTTTATGGATTTTTAAGTGTTAGGTTCAGTAATTGTGGGAATTTGTTCATATATTATTCACCATTTGAATAGCTTTTTGAAAGAATGTCTTTTGCCCTTTTTTAATAGGATGATTTGTTTTCTTCTTAGTGAGTCATTTGAGTTTCTGTGTGTTTTGGATATTAATCCCTAATCCATCATCTGGTTTGCAAATATTTTCTTCCAGTCCCTGGATTGTCATTTTACTCTGTTTCTTCCTTTATAGAAGGACAGAGAAAAACTTTACATATATATTTAATATATTCCTATTTTTCCTTCTTTGCTTTCAATATTTGTGGCTACAAAATTTATAATCAAATTGATATTTCTCTGAAAGAAGGCAATTTTATGCTATTTCTTTATATAACACAAAGAAGGTTTCCCTTATAACTGAATGGGAACAACTAAAATAGGAAGGACAGGAACACCAGCCTGGCTCAAAAGACAGGAGATAGAAATCTCAATACAATGAAGTCACCACTTTCCCTCCAGACTCCTCTGTAAAATGGACACAATCTTAAATAAAATCACTATTAGGAAAACAAAAACATAGGTACATCCAAGAAATTGTCATAGAAAACAGGTGGAGATGTCCTGCTACTGAGATTCTGGATTTTTACTTTGAACTTTATAAAGCCCGCTGGTTTTGCCTCAGTAATACATAAGTGGAAAAAAGAAACTGAGTTTAGAAGCTAATTCATATTCATGTGAAAATACAATATTCTATAAATTTGGGATTGAAAACAAGTTTGGTGAATTAGAAATTCTTAGAGAACTGTGCTATCCTAATTTGTTGCCCAAATAAAGAGAAGACCAGACCTTTTCCTTATCAGAAACCCAAAGGGCAGATGCAAAAATTAAACACATAACTACAGACATAGAATTCAAGGTAACATTCCTACCTCCAGAATATAAAAGAAAATGAGTGATCTTGGTGCATATCACTCACTAAAATTATAAAAATGCAGAGTATAAGTGTTTATAACTATACCTTTCATCAGAAAGCTTTAGGTTCATACAAAAACAACTTAAAGAGGAAAACAAAATAAACAAACAAAAAACCCACTAAAAATCAGATCACTGGTACAGAGAACCCAAATGGTGAGCAGCTGGAACTTTGAATGTGAAGATGACATATGAGTTGACTCCAGGCTTTGTCTACTGAGGATGAAGCTGGTGTGGACCTGCAAACACATGCATCAGTTTTGGGCAAACATCTCACAGCAGAAATTCAGGTTCCCGTGTGGCTGCTATGGAGGTCACTAAGCTGTGTTCCCTGGACAGCAAGCAGCAAAGCCTTGCACTCCCAGGACAGTGCCTGTGGGTGGAGCTGCTCCTGCCTAGCTACCTGTGACCTCTTGGGTCTTCACTGGCAGCTTTCTGGTGGTGGTTTTCAATTAGACTTTGAGTTTGCAGCACCTTTATACCTTGGGAGGCTAAACATTTTTGTTTCAATTGTCATTTATTATATTTTATTGATTGTCTCAGTTACTTTTCTCTCGTTGCTGAGACAAAATACCCGACACCCTACATGAAGGAAGGAAAGATTTATTTATCTCACAGTTTGTGGAGGCTTCAGTGCATAATCAGCTGGCTCCAAGGCAGGGCAGCAGGCAGAGAGGAACCATTCTGAGCAGCAGAAGATATCAAAGCAACAGGAGTGAAAAGGGGAACAAGCCTCTTTCCATCCCTTTTATTTTATCCAGACTGCTGGGATTAGGGCTGTGCCAATCCAATCAGCAGACAGATTCAGCAGTTACCAACCTTAATCACAGCAGCCTTAATCCCAGCATCGAACCGGGAATCAATCACAAACTCTAGATTTGGTTTCCTCTGAAAAAGCCCCATCTAAAAGTAAATGAGGCTTTGAGGAACATTTAGACACAGACCATAACATTTGTGGACAGTCTAATAGCTTTTCACTTATTTTAGTTAAGTCGCTCAATTTGAGATGTTTTTGTTGTAAGAATATGTTATCAATTGTGCATAAAATATTCTTCTAAAATAAATGTTTTGCAAGTATTTTCCAGCTCTCTGAGCCTTTGCTTTACATTTTCTTGCCTTTTGAAGAAAATTTCCAGTGTAACATATATTGAGCATGTGTTATCAGTGCTTATGTGGTTTGTAGGTTATTTTTGTCTTTTCATAAAACTGTTTCTTGTCATGTTGGAAAGTTTTCCTCTATACTGTGTCTTTTAGAAATTGTACACTTTTGTCTCTATGATTAGATTTTAAAATAACTTTGGTTTTTAGAATTACTTTAAATGACATAAAATAATAATATTTGTGGAGTACCATGTGATGTTTTGTATATAAAGACACCACTGTCTAATATTCAAGTCAGAGTGTGCATGTCTATATAAACATTCCTTATTGTCTTAAAACATTCAAAATATTTCTTTTTCATTCTATGAAAGATATAGTATATTATCATATACAAGTATCATATATACCTTTACTCTACTTTGCAACACAAAACCAGAATTTAGTTCTGCTGTGTATGACTTAGAATCCACTGACCAAGCTTTCTATATTCTTGTCTTGCATCCTCTCTGTGGACCTGTGATCTCAGCTAGTGCAGTGTCAATGGCTATGAAATCAGCATTCTTAGATTTCACATGTGAGTGGACTGTGCAGTACTTTTCTTTCTGCAACTAATTAGTTCCATTTGACATGATGTCCCATTTCGTATACATTGTCAAAAGTGACAGAATTTGATCTTTCGTGTGGTGTATTGTATTGTGTGTATATACCACATTTGTCTTGTTCATTTGTTGATTAATGGAAACTTATTTTGTTTACATTTTTGCCTATTGAGAATAAAAGCTTAGAAACACAGCTACACATCTACAGACAACTTATCTTTGACCATGTGCTAGAACATGAATCAGGAAAAGAAGACCCCAGCCCATGTTACTTGGAAAATCGGATGTCCATGTGTGGAATAATGATACCAGACATCTTTTACCAGTTACAAAAATCAAATAAAAGTGGATTAAAGATTTCAGTGTAAAATGAAATGGATATGGGATAAGTTCTTCAGGAGAGTAAAATGAGTAAACTTTTTTTGATAAGACTCCCAAAATACAGGAAGCAAAATAAAAAGCAGACAAATAAGATTGCATCAAATTAAAAACCTGTGCTGGGTACGGTGATGCCCTCCTTTAATTTCAGCAACCCAGGAGGCTGAGACTCCTAAAAAAGTTCAGAAAATGTACACACCAAAGTTCTTTTTTAAAAATTTATTTTAAAGAAGGTAAAACAAAACATTACAAAACAGAACAAAGCAGATCAGAAGAAAACAATGTAAGTGACACAGATTTCAAAGCAAGATAACAGGAGATTAACATTGGCTACCTTAATGTCTCTTGTTTTCTTCTAAATAGTTGTCTATATCTTCACACACAATGAATTCATGCAAAACAAAATAGGATAAAACTGATCAAAACAGAATAATGAAGGCATTACAGGCCTTCAAAACCAAACAATAGGAAAATCAACAATGGTCGTCAATAATGTCTTTTGTTCTCTTCAAAATAGCTGTCCATACCTTCATGTATGTTGAAATTAAATAATAAAAAACAGACTAAAATCACTCTGAACAAAAACTAAAAGCATTACTGGATTTCACAGCATGATGATAGGAAATCAGCAATGGATATTATCATGTCTCATTTTCTTCAAAGCAGTTGTTCATTTCATCATGCATAATATAATCGATTCTCATAAACTGTTTAGGAGAACTTCTAAGCATGTATAAGCCTCTACATCTACACCTATCCTTTCTGCATTAGAGGGAAAAGCAAAACAAAACAAAGCAATTACTAGAAAAACAAGAAAAAAAACAATAGCAAAGTGCTCAGAACAATATAGGCCTTCAAAACAAGGTGGTAGGAATATAACTAAGGTTGGTGTTTTAATACCAAAGTTCAGTGATGCCACTACACTGTGTAAAGGCAGCAAGTTAACCCAGATATTTTAATCAGGTAAAGTCCAGTTTATTATTATTTAGTTCTCTGTTTTCTCTGAATTTGCTTACATCAAAGTTACAGGTCCAGTTACTCATGCTTTTTCCTAGAAAATATTGCTTACTCTTTGTAGGGCTATTATGCATATGTATAGTTACATTAATTTATGACAATACATGTACAGTTAAGTTTTAGATATGATTTCAAAATTCTATCTTTTCAATGTAGATGTCCAATTACAACACTTTGTTAGTTGATTAATTTGTTGCTGTTGTCAAAACTAGTTTGTTTGTACATGATCGCGTCAAATTCTTGACTTTGTCACATGTCTTGGAAATACATGTTTCTCCTTTTGCTGATGTCACAGGAGCCACAAAACTAAGGCTTTGCAACATGCCTTGACCTTTGAAAGAAGATATACTTTGTCTTGGTTATTCTGCAGTTAGGGATTTTCAAGTAGTTGTTAAAAGCCCACTTGTCAAGTTATGCAAGCAAGTGTTAGAGTATTTTATTTGGGGTTATACTAATACTACAGATCAATTTCAGGACAATTAAGAGCTTACCAATTGTGAATTTTCCATGGTGAATGAGACATTTTTCCATTTAGGTGATCATTTTTATTTCTCTCAGAAATGTTTTAAAGCATCTGCTGCAGCAAAAAGGTTGTTTTTGAAAGTTTAGAAAGTTTATTTACAGAGATTGATTTTTGCATAGATTGATTCTTTATTTAGCAGTGTTACTGCCTTAAAGCATACTCTGCAATGATATCCATTATTTAAAATATATTGAAAGTTAATTTTTGGCTTGTTACAGGGTCTATCTTGTTTAATATTTCATGTCCTCTTAAGCCAAATATACAGGTTGATGATTCTGTGCATGGTGCTCCTTTATTAAGCCATGAAGGTAGTGATACTTACATTTGCTAAATGGAAGTTCATGTAAATTTTGACAAGAGTTTATGTAGACTTGCCCACATAGAAAGAGGTGTAGAAAGGTTTCCAAATATAACTGTATTTTTGCTATATTTACCTTTAGTTGTGCTTTTGGGATTTTACAAGAAGGTAGTGAATATTTTTGATGAATACCTGTTGTCATTATATAATTTTCCTCTTTATCTCTGGCAAAATTCTTTTATTTTATAATCTCAGTTTAGATAGGATGTTTCGTGGTCACAATGGCTTTCCTGGTTTTGCTGTTTGCATTGAGCATTTTCTCCTGACCATTCTCTGTTTCTCTGTAATTTAACCAGGTGGCGATGCAGTTGGCAGGGCAGCTCCAGACACCCTGTGGTCCAGCAGCAAACCCCGAGCACTGTGCGTCCTCACCTACACGCACCGACCTTCCTGTCTTTGTCGGTGCAGACAGCAGTGGACGCTGGCCTCACCCCAGGCTCCGTCGCCCCTCCACTTCCTCTCCTATGTAACTGGCAGGAGCTTGTCCCTGCCCATGTCCAACACAACACACTGCTCTTCGTGAGACTCGTTTTAGTTTGCTGATGTCCTTGATAAGGAAGGAAGAGGGGGCAGCATGAGGAAGGAGACTCGGTTGCTTCAGAGGATGAGTTTCCCTCATGATAATTCAGGGCAAAGGTTTTTTGGGGACTAAGCGATTTAGGAACGATCTAATGTATACTTTCTGAAGTGAAGAGAAAGAAAAAATGAAAGCAGCATGACCTTTCCTAAATAAAATAAAATTAAATTAAATTAAAAAAATAAAATAAAATAAAAAGCAGAACTACCTTATAATCCATCCACGCTATTTTGGATAGTTATTTAAAAGAATTGAAATTAGAATCTTGAAAACATATTAGCACAACTACATTTGTACAGGTTCATTTAAAATAACCCTATTTATTTTAATAGGCATGCCTCTATTTCAGAATAATTCAGCATAACAAGCTTTATAGCATTAACTTTATTCCATTTTCCTATTTGACTAGACTTTGTGTGTGTGTGTGTGTGTGTGTGTGTGGTGCTGGGATTGAACCCAGGGCCTTGTGCATGCAGTGCAAGAGCTACCACTGAGCCACATCTCAGGCCTATTTGACTGGATTTTAAACATCAGTTTCAATCACTGGCTTTGATGAAGCAACAGATTGACTATGGACCCACTCCCACTCTTATTTATCTCTACCACCTCAGATGGCCAGCATCCTCTAGATACCCTATCTAACCTACCCAGCAGCCTTCAAAAACAAAGACCCGACTAAGATTCCAGGAGGCCCCAGTGCTCAACATGTGGGGCGATGGACATAGGACCAGGTGTGTCCACCAGTCTGCTGCACAGTGCTCTTCAATGGGCGCAGAAGCCCTGAGGACCCAGCCTCCCCCCAAGGCTGGGGGGCTGGCTGGGCAGGGTCTCCCTGAGTCCAGGACCCTCCCCTGGCCTGGGCAGTATGCTCAGTCTCCACTCTCATGCTGTCTGGTCTTGGAAATTCTTTTGCCACCTGTTCACTGTCCCTCCGCAGGCTATCTTGCAGGGTGCATGTTTTATGTACTCTTTGGTAATTACAGAGTAAAACAACTGAATAGAGTGAGTGTCATAAAATTAATAGAAAATAGATTCAAAATTTTCTTTAACTAGAATAAATTAGGAGTTATATCAATTGTGCACCTGCAAAAGCACAGATTACTGGAATTAAAATCTACCTTCCTGAGTCATTGCCTTGAAAAGTGCACACAACCAGCAACACGCCCAACCCAAATAATTCCAGTGATCATATGGGAAGCCAGGGTAATGTGTGTGCCATGAGGTTGACTCCTCTTCTAAAATAAATGTGCATATAAAAAGAATTTCTATGCCCTCACAGGTTGAATGGCCATTTGATGTTGGTCCTGTAACTAGAGAAGTGTTAAGAACCCTGTCAGCAGGGATAGCTCCCCAGGGAGAGCCCCCGCCTGGTGGCCTCAGGTCTGGGGAATACCCTGTAGTCTGCCTCCTGGGACTGCAAAATTCTGCTCTACAAGCGATTTACAGAGCAGAATTGTACTACAGCAGATACTGATATGGATGGATGGGGGCAGCTCAGTCACGCTGGCTCGCTGTGTTTGCAGATGAGAGGGAACCTTAGACTCTAGCTAAGGCACCCACGGTGAACTGGGAGGAACCCTGCAGCACCAACCCAGACAGCCCAGCAGCCTTGGGGAGGGCTGGTGAGTGCATTCAGGGCCTCTTCCTGCTTCTGGGCAGGGGTCTTTGCTTCTGCCTGGGGCTCCACTGGGCCCTCCAACCTTGCTCATCACCCAGCTTCGTGCTTGGAGACGGTTCTGACCCGGTCCATATCCCAGCTCCATCCCACCCTGTAGGGGTATCTGTTTTCTCTCTGACTACTTAGTTTTCATTATGACTTTTTCTGGATGCATCTACATATAAGTCTGCAAAACTAGAAAAATCATTGGCTAGTAGCTCTTCTCTGCTTATGTTGCTGACATGGTGTGAGGCAAAAGCTTTGGATTTACTCAGTGATTTAATAATGTCTGTGTTTACTTAGGAGTAGCTATGGTAAGCATGAGAGTATTTCAAGCATCTGCAATCAATTTAAGTACTTTTCACATGAGATTTCATGTTCAAGTAACTATTTAACTGGTAGTTTTCAAAATTATTCTGTGAAGTTAGAAACCAGCCTGAACTTCAAGGGAAATCAGGGCAAAGGCTCACTGAGGTTCGGCTCTTCTTGAGATATATAAGACAGGGAAAGGACCTGAAATACTAGTGACAGACTCAAGGGATACAGTCAGGATTTTTTTTCTGTATGAATATAAGTTATGAACAAGAAGGAAGGTAGTCATGGAAATGCAAATAGATCGATGTGGAAAATACAAAATAGACTGAAAAAAAAATAGAACAATTGAAGGCAACAGGGAACCAGGCATGAGAGGACACTGCAGGTCACCATGGTTAGTGGTGGTGGCCACCGTGGGAAGCAGAGCTGCTCTAGTGGCTGTGGGAGGCTGACCTTCATGTGTGCAGTGAACGTGTACAGGATGTGCTACATGATTTCTGCGAATGCAAATCTCATTTGTGTCATTGAGGCTCCCATTCCTGTGAACCTGAGAGTTTTCTAGCTTGATTCTGCAGCCTCTATACACTGAAAAGCCTTCCTATTCTTTACCAGTCTACCTCACCAATACTAGTTTAAAGTCTTTTACTGGTCCCTGAATTCGTACAGGAACTCTGTCCCACCATCAGACAGATGATAAACAGATATGCTGTGTGCGTTATTACTGGCATACAAGAGTTCACAGCAGCATACGGCAAAATAATAATTGAGTGTGTAACAATTTCTGTGTAATAACTATTGTCCATGTGCACAAATGTGTTTGTGAATATACAGATAGATGTCCCCCAATATCCAGGCATGAATTGGCTCCAGGATCCCCTGAAGACCACAGAGGCTGCGGTTGCTCAGGGTTTTTCTGTAAATTGTCCTAATTCCTACACATAATCTGTGGAAATCCTCTTCCATACTTTAAAACATCCTGATTACTTATAAAAGCTGGTATCAAGTAAACATTAGGTAAATACCTGTTTGGCTATATTGTTGAATGAATAATAATCTAGAAAAGTCTGTATATGTTCAGTAAAGATCCAATTTTTTCCAAATATTTTTGATCTGAAGTTGCTCAGATTCACAGACGTGAGACTTAGGACAGAGAGCTGACTATGTGGATGTATGTGGATGTATGTCTCCATGTGTGTGTCAACATATTGCACATAGGTTGTGCTCATACGAAGTGTCAGTAATGGAATTCATTTCTATTTGAATTTGGTCAACCATAAACGAACATTTACAATAGAAATCACAATATTTTTATTTTTATACTTCCAACAGTGTTTCATCACTGTGTTAAAAAACATACTTCTTTGTAAACAGAAAAAGCCATAAATAGCACCTTGCTCTTGCTATTTGTCAAATGACACCTGGTTAGAGGGGGTGCAGCTGGTTCGGGATGAGCAGTCAGACGTCACATGAGGAAGGGGTGATGTCCTGAAGTTAACCGGAACAGAGGGCGGGGAGGCCCTGGGGCAGCCCCACAGCCCTGACACACACAGGCGGTGCACAAAGGGCTCATCGCTCCGCTCACAGAACTGGAGGCTCCTTCTGATGAGGATGCACAGATTCCTGTTGTTCCATCTTTTCTGTATCTGGTCTTTCACGCTTTCCTAGTCATGAAAAAGAAACACTGACTTTATAAATGCCCGGTTTCACCTGCGTTGCTTCACTGGTTCCCTCACAGTGAGGCTCACTCTGCTGTGGCCAGGTGTGAAAATAGCTGAGGGTGGGGAGGCTGGAACTGCTGGTCTGATCTCTGACCCACTTGAGAACAGCCAAGGGTCTGGAGGTTGGTCTGACCTCTGACCTGTGTACATAGGGTGGGTTGGCTCCTTTCCCTGAGCACTGAGTCCTGCACTGATCCTGACCATGCTGTGCAGAGCTCACCATCTGGTTTCTTTGGACTCAAGGAAAACCAAGAAGGAAGCACATAGGCCACAGCTGCGCCCTCGACATGCTGAGAAAGAATCCACGAGCAGCAACCGCAGGCCTGATTCTGGGCAGATGTCAGAGCTGGGAGCAACTGCAGCATTTGCCTGTAAGGAAGGCTCTTCAGTGTCACACACACACAAACACACACACACACATACACATACACACACACACAACACACACACAGACACACACACGAGGGGCCCCATGCGTAAGCATGCTCTCCTGCTTCCCGGACGATGCTCTCTTCCCTCTCTGCCTGCTGTCGGCCTGGTTGCTGGGGTCTTCTAGGCTGGCTGAGGAGCCAGGTGCACTGGTGAGGAAGCTTCTGCTGCCAATGCAGTGTGGCGGAGCAGGCGGTGCCTGCCAGGGGTGGGGGTGCACACAGGTTCCCTCTGCCAGGCCCTCAGCTGCAGGAAGGGGTGAGAAGCCACACAGGCACTGTGCTCTGCACCCAGGGAATGCATGAAGCAAATCTGATGAACAAACACCAGCTAGCTGTCCTGGGAGGCTCCTGGAGACCCAGTCTACTCTCACTGACAGCGTGAGGCTGCGACCACAGGGCCTGCAAACTCCTGGGCTGTGAAGGCGCAGACCTCCGTCAGCTGCGCACACAGTGGGCCTTGGTCTGTGACTCACACACCACCTGCTGCATCTTGGAGGTTCAGTCTCACAGGCGAGGTTCAGCACTTCATTTACCAGCAAGGAACCCAGGAGGCTGCACCCAGCTCTGCCCCATCCATCCCTTTGCTGGGCACCACGCTTTCTCCCCTGAAGATCCTAGCCTGGCGGTTCCTGCTGCACCTTTGTGCACAGAGCAGCCTGCACCTAGGATCCTCCCTTGCCCATTTCCTCCTGCAGCTCTGAATCTGACTGAGGCTGAGACAGGGCCCTGCACAGGGGAGTGACACAGGTTACTGTTCCATCCTAGCCCAGTGTGGCTGCTGCCCTCACGAAGGAGGGGTTCGGAAGCCGAGGACGCAGGACACAGAAGGAGACGGGAGTCAGCTGTGAGAGCGCAGTGTGCCGGGCACTTATTTCCGGAGGCCCTTCTGACCAGCTGACCCGTGTGCCCACGTTCCCTAAGTCTCACAGCTGGTCCTGCTCCATGCTTTCCCACAGCCAAGGCAGTCAGAACCACAGAACTTGGCAATTAGCTTTTACAGTCACTCTGATCATCTGTTGTTTTCCAAAATTTTGTTTCAAAGCCAATTTTTATTAAAAATATCCTTAATATTCCATTCTGAGAGATAAATGCCATTATTTCATGTATAAATATTGAAATAATTTTAGATCACAGTTCAAGGTTTTATTCAGAGGGATAATTTTTTTTTCAATCTTGATTCCTAATAGCACATAAGGTACAATATGGACAAGTTGTAGCAGTGACAAACTCAAAATTTAAGCTGACATCTTAAATATAAAATCTGAAATGTCAGCTTGTTTTTAAACACAGCTGCTAGCTGTCTTTGAAGATTTCCTTGATTTCCAGGTAATTGTGCTTTTCTACTGAATGAAGTACAGCATCTGAGTTGCTCTGTGTCATGTTGAGTTCTTGTGCCTCATGCTCGCTCACTGTCTGGTTCTTATTTTAAAACCACAGGTCCTGGGAAGTCCTGCGGATGCTGACCAGGGCCAGCAAGGGAGAGGAGCACACAGCAGCTGAGTGTGGCAGAGGAAGGTGGAACCTGCTCTCTTGTGGGTCCTGAGCCTGGCCAGATGAGTGTGCAGCTCTGTAGAGCTCCGTCTACAGTGAGGCCAGCGCTCTGGGAGAAGAGCTGGTGACTGAGGGATCTGGACCAGCCCACAGTTCTGTTGGGTAGACAGGGAGATACTCTGCATGTATTCATCCATCCATTCACCCATTCATTCACCCATTTACCCATTCATTCATTGATTCATTCATCCATTCATCCATCTGTCCACTCATCCATCCATTCATCCATTTATTCATTGATTCATTCATTCATGCATCAATTCATTCATCCACCCATCCATTCATCCATCCATCTGTCCATCCATCCATTTGACAGAACATTTACTGCTGTTATAAAATGTGGACTTTGGGATGCACTCTGCGTGACAACACATACAGGCAGCACATGGCAGGACCTCTCTCTCCTCCTGTCGCTGACCCACACTCCAGCATTCATTCTTCTGTTCAGCTCCATGAGCTTTTGAACTGCAGTTCTCTCCCTGCCCTTTCTTTCAAACAGCATCCATATACTGGAGCACATACCACAGTCATTGGGTGGCTAATTCTTGAACACACAACACCAAGGGTCTTTGCAGTGTCCACTGTGTGCATAACCAGGTTCTCCATTATCACTCAGGCTTAGCAGAGATGCCACAGAGACACAGCAAAGCCAGAGGGAGTCATGGACCATGACTAGGGCCGGCTGCCTGTGGACCACTTTTGAGTTATCTTTTGCAGTAAATGTCACAGACATTTCTGCTGTTTTCAGTGTGCTTGGACTCCATCTTTCTGTACTTGAGTAAGAGATGATGAATGATACTAGGGTGACTGAATTCATCCTGAAGGCTTCTCAGACAAGCTTGAAGTGAGGATCATGAGCGCTGCACTCTTCCTCTTCATCTACCTCTTTGGCCTCCTGGGCAATGCCTCCTCCATCATCACAGCCATGATCAGGAACAGCAACCTGCACACCCCAGTGTACTTCTTCCTGAAGAATCTCTCCTTGCTGGACATGTGCTACCCCTTGGTCACTGTCCCCAAGGCACTGTCCAGCTCCCTTGCAGGCTCCGAAGTCATCTCCTGGGAATGCATGGCCCAGCTCTTCCTCTTTGTGACACTGTGTGCCTTGGAGTACTTCCTGCTCATGCCCATGGCCTGTGACTGCTGCTTGGCTGTCCTCAGGCCTCTCCTGTAACGCGTCATCATGCGCAGAAAGCTGTGCTGGGAGTGGGTGGCAGCGGCCTGGCTGAGCGGGTCCCTCTACGCCATCTTCCACACTGCCAACACCTTCTCCCTCCCCTTCTGTGGGCCCAACGTCATCGACCACTTCTGCGACAGCGCCCCCATCATGAGGCTCTCCTGCAGGGATGCCCGCGCCAATGAGGAGGTGGAATTTGCTGCAGGTGGGTGTTTGATTCTTGGGGCCTGTGCCCTCACTATCTTGTCCTGTGTCCTCATCATTGCCACCATCGTGCAGATCAACTTTGCGGGTGGCCGCCGGAAGGCCTTCTCCACCTGCTCCTCACACATCGTCATGGTCATTCTGTTTTACATCACCGGGAGCTTTGCTTACCTCACACCCACTGCCCAGTACTCACCCACTGAGGGGCACTTAGTGTCTGTGTTTTACTCCATCCTCACACCCAGCCTGAACCCCATTGTGTACTGTCTGAGGAACAGGGACATGCACATGATGAAGCTGTTTGTCCAGTCCAGGTGACACCCTTTCTCACAGCAAGCAGTTCCTCTGAGCATCACCCACACTACATCCTGCTTGGTTAACCAGTACTTTGCAGAAATGGGTTGTGTGTTATCTACTCCATAAAGGTACAAAGTAAGAAAATAAAATGCAAATGTGCTGTGGAATTTATTATGTTAGTTGCAGGCATTTCCATAACTTCTGGTCTTTATTGAATTTTGTCTGATACTTAAAAATAAATTGAGAAGAATGCATAGTGCTATTTTAGTCAGTTTGTGTTTTTCTTACTCATTTGAGAAGAGCTGTCTTAGTTACTTTCTCGTTGCTGAGACAAACACCTGAAACCCAAAGTTAAAGGAACAGAGGTTTATTTCAGCTTACAACTTGCAAAGCCTTTAGTCCATAATTGGCTGGCTCCGAGGCAAGATGACCTGGCAGAGGACATCACAGGAGATAAACTGTCCATGGTGTGGCAGGCAGGAGGCAGCCAGCTCTCCTTCTTTTCCCTTTTTATTCCATCCAGGTTACTAGCCTATTGCTTGGTGCCTCCCATACAAAGGGTGGATCATCCCCCTTCAGTAAATCCATCATCCACACCCAGAACTATGCTGAAGCCATCAGTAGCATAATTCAGTGTCATACACCCATGATCCAGACCCCCCCAAACTCCACCTATGAGTGCATAAGGCTTTGATAGGACACCCAGATACAGTACCAGCCATAACAGGGGTGAGACAAAAATAGCCTCTGTCTTTCAGGCTCTTATTCCACTGTCCCTGCACAAAGGGGAAACATCATACAAGTTATGCTTACAAAGTATATGTGAAGAGAGGGGTAGGGCATTCAAATCTTGGTGGCTAAGATCTTGAAAACAGCTTTAATACTACCGTTACTTGGTCATGGTGATTGATAAGGCATGAAAAGGGGCATCTTCACTTTTTAAAGATGCAGCCAATTCTGCGACCAGCATGTGCATTTGTGTTTGCTGCCCACTGAATATGTAAATGTTCTCTGGATCAGACAAGTGGATTGGATTGATGGGGCTGCTGTCAGTATGTCAGCCTGGGAACAAGAGAACTATTGTGTTTTTAAAAACTGGAACTAGACAAGTACTACTAATGTTTGTGCTGACACATTTTTATTTCTACAAATATAGAAGCTAAATCTTGTATTTCTAGTTTTTACATTGATAATAATTAATGACCTCACATGCAAATGATGCTTAAGATTTCTAAGTGGCAGACATGAGATTTTTGTTTCTTTGCTTTTGATAGAAATCTATACACTGAGATCAGGTACCAGGGTCAGGGAAGAAAAATTTTCTATGGACCCTGAGGGCTTGTGGGTGCTATGGGGGTGCTTTGAATGTACTACATTTATTGTACAATTTATTTCTGTTATTGTTTCCTGCTCTGTGGATGGCATGATGCATAAATGCACATTCAGAGGTGATTTTTTCACCTGAGCAGTGGAACAGAAAGCCCTTCAGTCATGGCAGCTGTTCTGTCTGTCCATAATATGCAGTTGCCAAAAAATAAGAAACTCGGGGTTTCTGATAGGCAATCTTCCAAACATTTGAATACTTTCACAACAGTGGTGTTATTTGGCAACATTATCACAGCATCATTCTGCAAATTGCATTGCACAAAAGCAAGCACCATGGCCTCGTTGTCAGCAACCATATCGACTCTTCGACCTGGATTGTGTTCCACTGCGATTCATTAATCCTAACATTTGTCCCTCGGTATCTTCTGCTGTTTCATCAATTTGCCTGGTGATGGTGCTGGCTGAAAGAGGAGCATGTGCTACTGTTTTCACTGCAGCCTCTCCTGAAGGTTCAGGACAGATGTGCCTGGGTGCAGGCAGGATCCACCCCTCACCAGCAATGAAGGGCTCCTTAACTTCAGTGATGCCATTAGTCAGGAAGGATGGTGCTGTCAGTGCAGACACTTTGGATGACATGGTGTCCTCAAGGATTGCTTCTCTTCTTAGTGTTCATGTTTTTTTCTTCTGCAAAACATCAAAGGCTTGCCTTTCATTGCAGGGTGCTTGGCCTCCTTGCAATGAAGCAGTCTTAAAGGTTTCATGGACTCATGGGAGAGCCAATCAGCACATATTACACAAAGTGAGTCAGCATGTGAATCGTCTGTCATATTGAACCTGTGATTTAAATCAGACTCTTGATATTTTCTATTAAATGCCACTTATTTCTTGCAATCTTACATTCTTCTGCTGTATCATCATTGACTTTTGTTGTTTGATGAAGTTCTCCAGTGATGTCTGTATTTTATTCATTTTGCCAAAGGGTTAGCTTTTAAAATTACCAAAACTGTGACAATGAGAAGTGTGTAGGGCTGGAGAGAAGATCAGGCAGAAGTGGCAAATAAAATTATGTGTGTACCACCCTGGAGCTACATTAAGTGTCAGATTCTGATTTAGAGCCTGCCACCAGATGCAGCTGCACAAATGAAGGACATCAACCCATGGACACTATAAACCCAGCATAATATGTGGCTAAATTGTCAATTACCATTCACTGATAAGGTTTGATACACATCTGCAAGCAGCTGATTTAACAGGCTCCCTGTGCAGTTGAACCTCTGCTAATGTTTATCTGTATTTTCAGCTGCTCCTCAGTGTTAGCATCATTGTCTCAGCTCCACCTCAGATCATCAGGTAGGGGATTCTCAGCAGGAGGCTCACCTAGATTCCTCCCCTGAGCAGTTCACAGTAGGGTTCTGCTCTGTGAGGATTGAATGCTACTGCTGATCTGATAGGTGGGAACTTGAGTGACAGGGAGTGGTTGTAAATACAGATGAAGATTTGCTCACTCATCTTCAGCACTCCTCTGGGCCAGGTCCTGGTGGGTAGGGACTTTGATGTAAAATGTGGATGGAGCAGGGTTTAAATGGTAGACACATGGGAAATGGGACTCAAGCATGTAAACAGTGAAGAAATCAAAGAAAAAATAAAGGTAGTTACCTGGAAGGTCAGGTTAACAAGGCCTGTTTTGGGCTCCTAAAGAGCACATCTGCAGAGCACTTGACAATATATTAACTAAGGAAATGAACAAGATGACAGAGCAGAGTAAAACACCACCAACATTCACATCGAGGGGCATGAAGCAAAACTGAGCAGCCTGTAATGAGACACTCATGACATGAAACAGTGATGACTCCCGCTGGACTCCTGCAGGGCTCCTGTGTGGACAGCAGAATAACCCAGACCACTAGCCCAAGAGCCCCCTGCTGCCTGCAAGCACAGCCCTGAGACCACAGGAAGCCCTTAGTGCTGAGGGTGGCAAAGGGGGATAGAGCAGGAACAGGACATGAGCACAGGAAAACAACATTGTGGATCTAAAGGAAATAGGGAAGCTTGGGTGCCACTTGCTCCAAGAGAAATCTATTTCCTTCATGCCACACAGTGCATGGGTAATTTGAGAACAGTGACATAAATGGAACCAAAGTCTATGGGGGACAAACTCTGTATGCAGAAGGACATTAGAGAGCATGCTCTTGGCTCCATCACGATGGCAGAATGGTCAGCAGATGCCCGGCAGGACCCTCACATAGATCCCTGAGATCCTAAGGCCAGGCAGGAGGCAGAGCCGCTGGAAGCTTGAGATGTCCAGGAGGAGGAATTCTGTGAAGATGGGGAGGGTGTCCAAGTGTGCAGGTTTGCTGTGTGACCTGTCACCAATGGCGAAGTAATCACCACAAATGAGACAAAGGCACGATGGGACCATTTTCATGTGAAATATGAACTGGAGCATACATTGGCTCAAATAACTTTAAGATTCATACTTGAAATGCAGTTGCATTTTAGCACCCTCCTGGAGCGATAAACCGGAATAGCCAGGAAGGCTGTGGCGAGGCTGAGAGGCAGAGCTCGGGCTTAGTGCACGCGAGGCTCTGGGTTGGTGTCCAGGTTCCAACTGACCAGGATGTGGGAGACACAGAAGTGTGTGTGACTGACAGGAAGTGCTGCAGTGTACTAGGACACTTAGTAAAAGGTGGAGTTTTTCTTACTGAATCTGTCATCATGATGGGATGAGAGACAAGATCAAAGACCTAGCGGAAGGCTGGACCGGTGCTCTTTCTGCCCGCCAGGGTCTCTCGCGAAAAGCCCCGGGCAGAGCCGATTCCAGCCCTCCGGTTTCTTCACCTGGCACGAGCCAGGCTTCTCCACCAGAGCGAACTCATTCCAGACCCCAGAGGAGACCTGCTGTAAGCCCCGGAGCTTGGCCTTGATGTCTCTTCTTAGTGTGAAATGCTCCCTCTATGTTTAGTCACCCTTCTTGTTTAAAAACATGGGATTTAGGGTGGTTTAATGACGATGTGAATTGGAAGAGAAGACAATGGGAGCTGCCACAGGATCAAGCCGGGGCTCCTGTGCATGCAGGCGCTGCCTAAGCCTGCAGCATTATTATTAAAAACAGAAACCAGGGCCAATGCTGAATTTTCAGAGAGTTTCAAGGTTTTTCAAGGTAAAACCAAGGCGAGGACATGGGTCTTATTGATTCCTCCAGTGCATTTTCTCCTAAACCTGAAATGCTGAGTCAAATGCATGGAAACTATTACATGGGGCTGAAGCACCCCTTGATGATAGTGAAATGCTAGTCAAGACGAGCAGCAAACATTAAAGGACTTCTGTTTTTAATAGCTTTTTATTATTAATTTTTGGGTACACTTTAGCTGTACATAATGATCACATTCATCACAGGAGATTCATACCTGCACATAATGTATTTTGATTTTTCTTTTTTCTCCAGTTCCCTCTTCACCTTTAAACCACTTTCTCTTCTTCATTTAAAAAAACTTTTTTCATTCCCCCCTCTATTCTCTGTTCTCCTGTCTCTTCCTTTCTTTCCCTCACCTCCTCCTGAGATCCCCCTCCCACCTGAACATTTTCTTCCTATTTCATATTATATATGATATATTTTGGTCCTTACTTACCCTTTTGATTTCTCACACTAGACAATAATGTGATATTTAAACGTGTGTGTCCAATTTATTTCACTGTAGAATATGACCTCAAGACGCATCCTAGAAATAGCTCAAGTTTTCCTTCTTTTTGGCAGAGTGATACTTCATTGCATAAAACCTCCACATCTTCTTTGTCCATTCATCTATTTCTGGGCATTGGGACCTTGGGTTCCCAAGGATGAGTTACTACAAATTGTGCTGATACGAATATGGTGCACTGTGGTAAGGTGCTTTGAATTCTCTTGGGAAGACACCAAGAAGGGGAAGCTCTGGTTTCAGTTGTTTTGAGGAATCTCTGCACTGATTTCCACAGTGGCTGCACCAGTGTACACTCCCACCAATAGTGGAGAAAAGTACATGTTCCTTCACAGCCTCACCAGCATTTGTTTTTGGTTGGTTTTCAAAGACTTCTTGAGAGCACAGATTTCTTTTTTTGTTGTCTGTATTTCACAAGAGAACAAGAAAAACAATAAAATGATGTGATGAATTCATTAATTAAATCTTTGGGTGACTCAATCAATTACAAACACCTTTGGATTTGTAAAAGTGAAATTTTGTAAAATGTATGCCAGAAGCCTTTCCCTGAAAAATAAGGCATTTCTGTGTCATTCATGTTATTAATTTATTGCTAATACTTCCTGAAAAGCCTTCATCATTATAAGGAGGAAGAGGGGATGCTCACGCTCCCTGCAATGTGAGACAGGGCTGGGAACCCTGTGAGGGAAACTGGCAAAAGGAGCAGGAGCCACACAAGGAAGACACGGGAAGACCAGAGATCCTTCGCTTGCCGATCGTGTGATCTCAGGGATCATATCTTAATGAGTCCTAAGAGAACTGGTAAAAATGATCTAAATTTGTGAAGTTGTAAAATAAACAGAAAAAACAATAGTATTTTTGTGCACTAATAAAGTATCTTAAAAGAAATTATATATAAATTGTAAAATATGGTATAATATAGAACATTTATGTAAAACTTTAATGTGGTGAAATATATGAGTACTGAAATCAGTAAAATATAGGCTAAAGAAATTGTAAATGAAACTAATAAATGACAAAGTATCTCAATTCCTGGACTGGAAGAATCAATATTATTAAAATGTTCATCGCACCAGAAGTCTATAGGTTCAATGCAATGCTTTTAAAAATTCTAACATTATTTTTCTTGAAAAAATGCTAAGATTTATCTGCAACAATAAAAAGTTATAATTATTCAAACCAAACCTGAAGAAAAACACAGGCCCGGAGTCATCATACTACTTGACTGCTAAGTCCAGCACAAATTTATTGTATTCTAAACACCCTGAGACCAGCATAGAAAACACACATTGAAACATCATTCAAGAGACAGAGCCCAGAAAAGCCTCATTCAAAATCAGTTCATCTTCTACAAAGTGCCAAGAACACAGAACAGAGAAAGCATAGTCTCTTCAAGAGTGATGTTGGAATATTTTATATTCACAGCTACAAGAACAAAACAGGATCCTTGTCTGATACAATACATGAAATTCAGCCTATGAACGTCACCCAAGACTCGGTACTGAGTCGCTGCTAGAGGAAGAGTGCACAGGGGTGTGGTACCCCATCGTCCAGCAGGGTAGAAATTGGTCATGTTTGGCTTCTGAAGCCCGGCCCCCAAAGCGAATCAAGCAAACATGCAGAAATGCACATGAGGTTGTTTACCTCAAATGTTTTTTTTGCAGCATAAGAAACAAATGAGCAGAGTGAAGGGATAAGTCACAGACTGGGAGAAAATATTTCAAAAAATATGCTGATGTGTGACTAATAAGTACATAAGGGACCAAAACAGCTGTAGATGAAGAAACAAAGTCTGCCAGTCAAAGAACGGGCAGAGAAGCCACATTCAGATTTCCCAGAAGACAAAGCGTCACCAGAAATACATGAAAAGAGTCTCACTACCAGCAGTCCTTGGGAAATGCTGATTAAACAGGGTGGAGACGTCTTTCACCTTACCCTTGTTAAGATGGCCCCTGTACCAGAGATGAAAGGCGACCCGGAGGTGAGGGTGCAGACTAAATCCACCCCTGGGCCCCGCTGCTGGGTTTGCACCTTGACCCCAGCCACCGTGGGAAGCAGCACGCTGAGTCCACAGACTCTAAACACGGCGTCACCACACGATGGCGTCGTCATCACACACTGAAGGGTGTCAGCACTTCCTTCATCATCGCAGCGCTGCTCATGTAGCCAAATGACACAAGGACCCAGGTCCCCTCTTCAGATAACGGTTGAGAAAACGTGCCATACACCCGCAGTGGAGCACTACTAGCAGCCTGAAAGACGGCAGAGGGCCTTCCCTTCGCACCCCCAGGGCTTCACCCGGAGGTTATGTGTTCTGCTAGGTGAAGTGAGCCAGGTTCAGAGAGACGAGCATGCCATGCTTCAGTTTTATGTAGAATTCAGCAAAGCTGAGTGCTCAGATCTATAAAGTGGTGACCAGATCCTGGAAGAAGGGGTTTATGGATAACAAATTTCAATCACACAGAAAGACTGAGCGTTAGAGACCCACTGCACAGAGCAGTGACTCTAACAGTGACGCATCGCACAGTCCCCAGGTGCTGAAGAACAGTAGCTTTAAATGTTTCAAACCTCAAATGATAAGTGTAATGGGTGACACATTTAATTATTCATGTCATTTAAACATTCCACGTAAGCATATCAGAGAATCATACCACATCCCACACACACATGCAGCTGTTTGCAAATCACTAACTAAAATTACAAGAAGAAAAAAACTACAAATAAATAAAAAATAGAAATAAAACTTACCCAGAATAGAAGACACCAATTTCAAAACTGAAAGAGTAACATATAATATGTCACCTGAAAATATACAAACAGAACTATAACTGGAATCTTTAAATCTCTTAATAAAAAAATGTTCAAGGTTGAAAATCAAAACACAGAAAAACTGGAGTAATGTCATTTCATAATCTAACACTGGAAAGTAGAAATGAGTCTACTTGTTCGTTCAAATATTTGAAAATAAAAAACCTGGGGAGAAAGTCTACATTTACATTTAGAAACAAATAGGGAAAAATAGATTTATATAAAACATTTAAAGACGCAGAATTGTTACCACCTTACCTTTGAAAGAGCGTTATTTAAATATAAATCTGAAAGTGATTTAATTCCCCTAAAAATAGCTATGAAATTGACGCAGGAACAGGGAATTTTGAACAGAAATCTGGGGGTGTTGGTCAGTTTGGGGCCAACGCTTCCAGGAATCCAGAACGGAGTCAGGTTCCCCTTCCACACCCGCGGGTCAGCTCAGCCTCTCCTGGAGGAAGCTGGGGAAGCTCTGGTGTCAGCTCCTGGGCTGAAGCTGGGGGGCTGAGGGGTTCTGGCCTCGGAGGAGGGAACCAGGCCAGCCGGGCCGGGAGCTCAGGGTTGGGGGCTGTCCGCGGGCCCCGCCTGCTGCCCTGGGGGCGGCAGGTGCGGAGACAGGTGGGGTGGGCTGACGCCCCTGCTGTCCAGCGCTGGACGCCAGCGTCTCCACGGTGAGGTTCCCCACCCAGGGCGGCTCCCCCGAACTAGCAGGTGGGGGATCTGGAATTCGGTTCTGAGACCCCATATTTCCAACACGTGTTTTCATCCACCAGGATTCTGGGTGAATCCTTGTTGCTCGCTATGGGATGGGAAGGGTGCACCCCGCGGTGGGAGCCGCACCCGGCGGAGGAAGCCGCACCCTGCGAATCCCAGCAGCGCTCAGCTATGCAGCTGACTTCACGCTGCGCTGGTTCGTTTACTTCATTTCAGTCAAAGTTTTAATGGATCAACATTTGCATCTTGAGCACAAAACTCTCAAATTAGTGTTTTAGAAGTGCAGTTATTCCGTGTCCTAATTTTCAATTAAGGAAGCAAAATAATGTTAGCAGATGAAGCAGAAGGGGCAGCAGGGTCTCCGTGATAATCACCCCTGGGTCCTGGGCCTGAGCTGTCTCCTGTTCGCCCCCCTGGTTACTAACCCTGGCGAGTGGCAGAAGCAGAGCGAAGAGCGCAGAGCGGACTGCGGGGTCCCCTCAGCCACCCTCACCAGCCTCTGCGGGGGGGGTCAGGTGCTGCTGGGCTGTGTTCTAGACGCCTGACAAAGTGGAACCCAGGAAGCGAGCCCTGCTCCTCAGGAGGCCTGTGTTTCTCCCTGGAAATCATCCAGATCTTTAACACTCTTCCAGTGTACACCAGACTACAGTGTTTCAAGAAACACATGTAAAACATACCAGTACTAAGCAAGAAAGTTGAAACGTAGATTTGTAATCCACCATAAAAAGTGCAGACAACAAAAACTGATAACCCAAAGGTGCAGATCACAATTTAAGAACATACAGCAAATATAAAATCAAGTGCTGTAAATGATAGTTGATATTTTTGTTTTAGTCAAGGGAATATTTGACTATGAACTCAGAGAATCTGCTGAACATTCTGCTCAGAGCAGCGTTGATCTCCCTGTTGTGCAGACAGTAGATGACGGGGTTTAGGAATGGGGGCACCGTGGTGTAGAACACGGCAGTCAGCAGATTCCTGAGGGATGGTTTCTGTGTGATGGGACCTAACACAGCCACTGACCCAGAAATGAGAAACAAAAGGAGAATTGCCAGCTGCGGGGTGCAGGTGGATGCAGCTTTGTTACGGGCTTCCACTGAATGGATCCGAAGCACAGTTGAAATTATGTTAATGTGTGACATAAACATAAAGGCAAAGCACAACAGGACCAGGCAAACACTTACAGCAATGAGCACAAATTCAGAAAACTGGACATCTGAGGATGAGATCCTCAGAATTTGAGGTACGTCACAGAAAAACTGCTGGACCACATTGGTCTTGGTGAAGGGAAGCCTGAAGAGAGCGCCTGTGTGGACAGCAGAGGAGACCAGACCAGAAGCCCAGGTGCCAGCTGCAGCCTGGGAGCACAGACTCGGGGTGATGATGAGCCCATAGTGCAGAGGATGGCAAATGGCCACATAGCGGTCATAGGACATGACCACCAGGAGAGCGATCTCTGCAGCTGTGAACAGTGTAAACAGGAAAATCTGTGCGGCGCACTCT
>PVLA01007985.1:0-95580 GCA_004027455.1 Hydrochoerus hydrochaeris | reverse complement strand
AGCTGGAGGCCTAGAGCCCAGGACAGTGCCTCCCATGAGTCCAGCTGAAGACCTAGAGCCTAGGACAGTGCTTCCCATGAGTCTAGCTGGAGGCCTAGAGCCCAGGACAGTGACTTATGCAAGTCTGTTTTACGGATCTATGCTGGGAACACCCAAAGGTCAGTGGTGGAAGCTAGAAATTCTATGCCCCTCTTAAGGATCTGTGCCAGTAGATTGTGAGTTCTGCACTGGAGCCAAAAAGTGACCCTCAAAATAGGGACCAGGGCTCCCCTGAAAAGTACCACAGCAGTTCTCAGCGACAACAAGATTTGGAGCTCCTCTGACGATAAGAACAGCCAAATTCATATTAAGAAGCCAGCTTCTGCTGGACATTGAACAACACCCATCTTCCCCTCTGGAGCCAGGAAGTGATGCTCAAAGTAAGGATCAGTGCTCCCCTAAGATAAAGCACAGACACTCTCAGCGACAACAAGCTCCTAAATTCCTCCCATGATAACAGTCAAGTTCATATTAGGGAAGCCAGCATGATAAGCTCCTCCAGGAGAATCAACAGCTCCAAATGACAACAATACTTTTCCTCTCCAGATCTCCTTCTTATGCTGGCAACAATTTTCAGGTTGGCCAACTGCACGCAGCACCATGCTGATTCAGTTCAGCTGGTGTTTAAATTAATCATCAGTTTTTAATCTACTGTAATACTTTTCAAATTTTAAGGTCTTATGAATGAATAAGATATAACTTTGCTGTTGTCTTAGTTACTTTTCTCTTGTTGCTGAGACAAAATACTTAACACCCAAAGTTAAAGCGGGAAAGATTTATTTAGATCACAGTTTATAGTTTCAGTCCATAATCAGCCAGCTCCAAGGCAATGTGGCATGGCAAAAAGGGATCACAGGGTGGAACCAGTTCATGCCAAACAGAAGACAGCAAAAGCAAGCACGCAAGGGCAAAGACAAGCCTCTTCTGCTCCTCATATTGTATCCAGGCTATGGAGATTAGGGCACTGCCAAACCAATCAGTGTACCGATGTAGTCATCACCAACCCTAGATTCAGCCACCTTGGAAAAGGCCCACCTACCACTGCATGAGACTTTAGGAGGACAACTAGACACAAGCCATAACACCTGTTGTGTCTGCTTACCAGTCAGGTGTTTATCTGAACAATTGTGGTGACATTTTATGTGGTCCTCTAGCCAGGTTATTCTCTATTCCTATAATATCTTCCACCTTACCACACACAACAAATCTTTCTAAAACAGATCTGTCATATCACAGTTCTTAAGTATAAGAAGAACTATGTGAAGTATAACCTATCACTGACGAAGGCATGACCTGGTCCTATGTATCTTTTCCAATTTCCTCCTTGCCATTTCTTCCTTCAACTGTTCTGGACCTCACTGAACCATAAACCTTAACTCACTGTGCTTAACTCTAAATCTGAAGCTAGTATAAACCCCATCAGTCCTGGTTTCTCGTTTACTTTCCTTTTGGAGAATTCTTGCTATTTTATTTTATCTTAGTTATTTTTCTCTTTTTTGGCTTATGCTTTGAGACAGTCTTGCTATGTCATCCAGGCTGGCATTGAACTTGCCGTTCTCATGGCTCTAAGGTGCTGGGATTGTAGCTTGTACCACTGTGCCCTACCTTCATTTGTTTGTTTGTTTTTTAATTGATGAAAATTCTCTATTTTTAGCAATTATAAAATGTTGTTTTCAAATATATATACTTTATGAAAAGGTTAAATCAAGCTAATAAAGATAGGTATTCCCATACTTCACATGCACACATGTGTGTGTGGTAATAGCACTCAAAGTCTTCTGTCTTAGAAATCACATCGTATAATACATCATCATTAATTGTAGTCACCATACTGTAAAATGGTCTCTTGGCCTTACATTAACTGAACTTTTATATTCTCTATCCAGTAACTCTCACCACCCAGAAGCCCTTGCTGACCACACTTCTACTTTTAGTTTCCACATGTGAGTGAGAGCATGACGTCTCTTTCTGTCCCTCACTTATTTAACATGCTGTCCTGCAAGTTTATCTATACTGTTGCAGATTACAAGACGTCCTTCTTTTTTAAAGCTGGTTATACTTTATTATGTATATAATGATTTTCTTTATTCATCCATTGTTGAATACTTAGACCAATTCTGTATCTTAGTTGTCATGAATAGTACTACAATGAACGGGGTGGGGTGATTTACAGATATCTTTTCAACATACAATTTCATTTTCTTTAGCTTTATATTCAGTAGCAGGATTACAGGATCATAGTGGGAGTCCTACTTTTAATTGTTTAAGAATCTTCTATAATATGTTTCTTAGTGACTGTATCCTGTTCATTTTTAATACCCACTTTTTATGTTTATTCATTAGTTGGTCTTTCCTCTTATTCCATGATACTTTGTATACCCGCCCCCACCCAGGACTTTCACACTGAACTAACTACATTCCAGCTCTTATTACTTTTTTAAAAAAATTAATTAAAGAGAAAAAAAAACATGAAAAGGGTAGAAATAATATAGAATTTCAAAAAAAAACATAAACAGTAAGAAATCACTAGTTGATAAATCACATATTGTCCTCTTAGAAATAGTTGTTCAAGTTACAAAATTAAAGCATACAAAGTAGATATTCAAACAGTGAGACTGTAAACAGCTACACATACATGAGTCTCTACATGTATTTCTATCCTTTCTGTATTAGAGGGAAAAACAAAACATAGCAAGACAAAACAAAACAAATTCCTATAAAAATATGAAACCAAAAAGTCATATAAATCCACAGTACAAGGTGATCTGCAATGGTTACTGTGTTGTCTCTTATTATCTTCAATAGAATTGTCTATATCATCAGGCATAATTGAATATAGCAGTACATAACAATATCAGTAAAAATAAAACTTTGCAGACAGTATAAAACTTCAAAGGCAGGTAATAATCAAACCACAGTGGATATTCTAGTGGATCTTGTCATCTTAAGTGCAGTTGCCTATACGCTCAGACTTGATACTATCAATCATAACAGCTTTGAATAAAATCTATCAGTACAAAACAGCGATCTAACAAACCAGATTCGATTAAGATCAGTCATGGTAAAACAGTGTAAGTTATACAGAGCTTCAGATTAAGTTAATAGGAAATTAAGGATAATTACCATACTATATCCTGCTATTTTCGGGATAACTGTCTGTGCCCTCAAATCTAGTACAAGTAGACAAACTGGAACAGAATATAATCCATCTAAGCAGAGCAGTGTGAGTAATGTGGGTTTTAGATCCTGATGCACTATTAACAATATCTGCTGCCTTCTTTTTTTAGACTATTCCTCCCCTTTCACTCCCACTCACCAACTCCCTCAGTTTTTAGATTGGAGGGTGCAACCTGTCTTTCCAGCCTATCTGAAGGTGGTGGTCGATTTGCTTCTATTTCTCTCTGGCTCGCTGTCACATAGAGCATTGTTTTCTCATATTCGATTTTCGGTCCATAAACCCTCTCTCAGGTTGATTATAGTTCCTGTACAGAGCATCTCAATGGACCCTACCTCCTGATCTGCTCTGCCTGTCTTTTTTTTTTTTTTAAGTGTATCAAGGGCATCTGTGTTAGAGATTATAGCCAACCTTTTCTGCCTCATTTCTGCTATGCTATTTTTCTTCCTTTGTTTGTCTACTTTTCTCCTTCATTCTACTGCCTGCTCCACTCATTGAGGCCTTTCTGCCTCTGTTCCTAAAATCCTGGTATTTTTTTTTCTCTCTCTCTAGAATGTCCTTCAATATTCTCTGTAGGGTTGGATTGGTGGTCACAAATTCCCCCAGTTCCTCTTTGTCATGGAAGCATCTTGTTTCTCCATTATTTTCTAGTGACAGTTTTGCAGGATACATCAATCTGGGCTGGAGGTTATTTTCTTTCAGGGCTTGGAATACTTCACTCCAAGCTCTTCTTGATCTGATGGTCTGTGTCGAGAAGTCTGCTGTGATCTTGATGAGCTTTCCTTTATAGGTGATCTGTTTCTTTTCTCTGATGGCTTTTAATATTCTGTTTTTATATTGAATTTCTGGTATCTTTATTATTATATGTCTGGGTGTAGCTCTGTTTTGGTTGTAGGTAGCTGGAGTTCTGTATGCCTCACATAACTGAATATCACTTTCTTTTCCCATGCTTGGGAAGTTTTCCTTAATTATTTCCATGAATAGCCTTTGTAATTCGCCTGTATGTATTCCTGCTTCTTTGTTCACGTTTCTTATTCTTAAATTATAGATTCTCTTGTTGTCTTCTAGCCTTTGTATTGTTACTGCCTGTTTCCTTGTTATTTTTAAGAGATCTTTCCTTTCATGATCACACATTGCAAACTTGTCTTCAAGTTTTGATAATCTATCCTTAGTTTCTTTTAAGCAGTTTTGCCAGCTTTCATAATCTCTTTGAATCTGCTTTATATAGTCTATATTTTCTTTATATTCTTTATCAAATGTTTCTCTCCTTTTTTTGTGTTCCTCCTTTCTTCCATCTGTGTCTTCTCGAGAGGTACTTAGCATTTCTTTTATTAATCTACTTATATCTTGCTTTACCTGATTTAATATTTCAGTTTTGAGCTCGTCTACAAAGTCCCGAAGATATCTCTTAATGTCCATTGAAGCCATGTCTGATGTTGCATGTTTGCTGCCCTCAGTCTCTTTTGTTTTTCCCTTTCCTGGATCAGTGTTCTCAGGGTTTTGGGCTGGGGATTTTTTCTTGTTTCTTTCTCTTGTCATGTTTTTGGTTTCTTCCATACAGGTTTATAGTGGAGGTCTCAGTCCCCTTTCCTTGTTGGTTATGGTTCTTCTGAAGCACTCTGGTGAGGGATTTCTGCCCTTTCCTGTTTGCTCTTGTCACTGAGGTGTAAGCCGGGGCTGCATATGCTGGCCACTCCCTACTGGGCCAGTCAAAGGTCAGGGGCCTTCACCAGGTTAGTGTGTACTAGGTATGGGGAATCAGTTTGGAACGGCTTTTTGGGTTCTGGCTAGGGGCATGCCACAGGCCAAGCAAATCCCATGAATCTGCTCTGGGGAGGGAGCAACCAACTGAAGTCACTGCTGTTCCTAGTTCAGGCTCCTCCTGCCTGACTCCAACATGTCACCCATTTGGTCATGCCCTTCCCATAGAGGAGTCTTATTCCCAGCACTGACTGTTGATTAATGAAGGGCCCTTCGCTGGCTCCATTCTCACTGGGCTCACCACCCACCAACTTCAGCGCGGCTGTGGCTCCTGTGAGTCCCGGCAGGAATCAGTCTGGGTGCCTCTGCGTGTTGCGGTGGGTCTCGGCTGGTGCAAGTTCGGGCGGCTCGGTGGGTCGCAGCAAAAGCGCTGTGTCCACTAATGTTAACTGTTCCAATTGTAGCCCCGAGACTGTGTGTTTGACGAGCTTTTTTCGTTTTAATTTCTTCCTGTGTCAAGAGGATCCATCTCCTTCTGTCTGGCTCTCTCCAGGATGTTTTATTCTGGCATATGAGTTGTTTCTCCCTGGAAAGCTCTCTATTTTGTTGCTCACTGGTCGGCCATCTTTAGCTCCTCTTATTACTTTTTGAGGCAGTGTCCTGAATAATAGCTCATGCTCGTCTTCTCCTGCCTCAGCCTTCAGAGTAGCTGGTTTGCAGTCATGTGCCACTAAGCGCAGCTGGCATTTTGTAAATTTTGTACTATGAATTTGTCATATTGAATTATTGCTACTTATTTCATAATTTTGCCTTCCTTCAGTCTTCTGGAAGGTGGTTCTTTGCTATTTAGCAGTGTTCAAGATAATAATCCATAGTTGGACCGATAGTTGGCTACAGAAGTGGCAGTGTCAGACCCAGGATTCAACACTAAATTCTTTTCATTTCATAGTGCTGGGGCTAGGACTCCAGGCCCCATGCATCATAGGTAAGCACACTCACCTGAGGTATATGCCCAGCTCCCCAAAACTCAATTCATTGTTGAATCCCCATTAGGATAATAAAGAAAATAATCTATTTTATTCTATTCTGTATTGTTTCTCCTCTTTTTGGTCTTTACTAAGTTATGCATGCACATATTAAAGAATAGGAAAAACAGATGACCAAAAAAAAAAAAGTCAACTAATATTTCTCACCCATTGAACTGTGTTTATGTGTGTTATTTACTCTAGTGGGATGTCCTTATAAAGCATACTGTTGTCTTTCTTTTTGTACTTAGAAATATACTACAGGTTCAGGAGGGGGACAGAAGGGGAAGTAAAAAGAATGAAGATGTGTTATGTACCTGTACTGAATGTACCATAGTGAATGTACTCACTATGTACTAAGATTTTTTTAAAATTTATAAGAAATGTATTACAGGTTGAGCATTCCTAGTCTGACAATCTGAAATTCAAACTAATCCTAATTTTTTTGTCAGTGGGAGAGTTCTTGGATTTTCACATTGGCGATGCTCAAACAGCATAATGCATGCAAATATTCTAAAATGAAAAAAAACTTGAAATCTAAAATACTTCTGGTATTAAGGGTTTCATAGAAGATCTACTCATTCTCTGAACATTGTTTGTGTCTCTGAGATGTTTAAACAGCTTCCTAGGTACACTATAATTTGTGACCAACTACTTTTGCTTGTTTTTTGGATCTCGGCATTTTTCATTTCTTTTAATGACACGGTGGTGACATTTTTATAACTATTTTTCTGCCTACTCATAATTTTTTATATAAATTCTTACAAGTGAAATTAATGGACCGATATGATGATGTGTAAATTTTGAATTTTCTACTCTATGCCATACTGCTTTGAGCATGGCAGTTAGACCACCCTTATGTCAAGTCACTTTGCAGTATTTACAGGTAGCCAGAACATTTTGCATTAAACTACTTTCTTCTTTACTGCTCTGACATCTCTTAGTCAGGGAAGCAAGGTCTCAGCTTGAACTATAAAGTCCTTCTGGCTTCCATTACTGAGTGATCTTGGAGATTGAAATTGATTGGCAAACCTCTACTAATGGAAAAGGAATACAATTAGGATACATTTGTAATAGTTGATGGGATACAGCTAAGTGAAAGCCACCTGTAAGACTGCATCTGGGAATGTAAAAACAAAGGTGCTTACTGAGAACTGTTTCATTTGTGTGTATAGTCTTTCAAGCTACTGTGCTTCTCTGGTAGCACAGAAAAGGAATGTATTTGAGGAACATATTAGGGTTAAGTAGAACAGTTTTGTAGGTGAGAATGCTTTAAAAAATATGTAATTTACTTCCAGTGTGCTGTTTAGTCCTCCATTTTTTAGAAGCATTGATTTTTACCTGAAGTTCAAATAAGTAAATATATATATATATATATATATATATATATATATATATTCTATTTTTCACTGTTCTCTGGACACAAAAGAATTGTTTTTCATTGCTATTTTAAACAAATATAATTTCTTTTAAAACAGGAGTTCTAATTCATGTTATCATATCATTCACTTAAAGTTACAGTTGTGTGGATTTTAGTTTGTTCACAGAATAGACAGTCATCAGCAGTAGTGTTAATTTTATAACATTTTTATACACCCCCAAACAAATCCACACGAGTTAGCAACACTCCTCCCCGAGGCCTCAGTTTACTTATTGTAGACAGTTCTTACTAAACATAACCATTTACCACGTGTTCCTTTGTTACTAGCTTCTGTTGTAGCATATATTGGTACTTCATGCCTTTTTATGGCCAAATGTTCCACTGTATGAATGTAGTATTATTTGTTTATTTGTTTATCATTCATCAGTTGATGTACTTTTGGAGTTTTGGCTGCAAGGCACAGGCTTTTGTGTGGATGCATATTCATTTTATACCTTTTTTTTTTTAGTGTCTTTCTCGAGAAGCTGGTGGAAATATGAGTATTCAGTTTCTTGGTACAGTGGTAAGTATGAAAGAATAATTAATTTGTATATCCTCTTAATTGGCAGAGAAAAGAAATGTTCAACTAGTAAAAAGCCATGTGTTCCATATTGCATTTGAAAACAGTGAGCTTAATTTTTTTGTATTTTCTTTCTACCTTTCTGTATTAGGTCTAATGAAATTGAATCATCATCTTATATCTTAACTTTTTCCCTATATCCTATTATTTTATATATTGCTATAAAATATAAATCAATAAATAAAAATAAATACATATAAATGATATTAATGGAGCTGTAGTTAAATTCTAATAGGTAGGTATGACATTTATTCTTGTCTCCTGTTAGGTATTGAAGTTACTTCTACTTTTTTGCAATTACTAGTGATATTCCAGTGAACAATTTCATGTGTTTTACTTTTTTGATGTTTTGAGTTATTTTCAAATATGTATAAAATTTTTAAAAATATATTTCCTCCTAAATAGACTCAAAGTATGAATAATTTTATGACTTATTATCCATGTTACCAGCACCTTCACATATACATCGTATATTAGGATCGTTTATATTCTCACTAGTATTAGTTATAATTTTCTAAATAACTAGCTTTGTATGCTGAAAGAGGTTTACATGACATTATATTAAGTTAGTTTTCAAAATAGTTTATGTAAAGACATATTATAGTTTTAAATTTTGTCTATTGCTATCTATTGTTTTGAGTATTTCTCCATGTATTCATTTATTAAGGATTATTTATAATATGTGAAAGGTCTCTTCAAACTGGATTAATTTTGAGTATTTCTGATAGTTTATTGAGACTATCAGAGAGGCCTGTGGCTTAAATAAAAGTATTTAATGGTTTTGTAGCCATTGAGGTAAGAAAGATATTAATGAAATATGTTTACTTAGTGTTTTATATATGTATAGAGACAGTTTATAAGGTATCTATGTAGTCATGTATGTATAGGCAGGCCTTTGACCATTGTAATCTAAACTTCAGGTATTGAATTTATGGCTTATGGTTAGGTTTATTTTTATGATTAATAAAGTAATACGTGCTCATTGTAAACAAAAGTCTGAGGCAGTCTTCTGACTCAGTTCCTCCTTAAAGTTCCTCCTTCATTGGTCAGTTTTGGGTTTTTTTGTCATTAAAATCTTCAGCTGATTGGATAAGGCCCGCCCACACTATGGAGTATGAGCTGCCTCACTCACAGTTCACTTGTTTAAATGTTAACTTCTTGGGCTGGGGATTTAGCTCAGTGGTGTGAGTGCCTGCCTGTCAAGCAGAAGGTTGTGAGTTCAATCCCCAGGACCAAAAAAAAAAAAGTTCTTCTTTAAAGCACTTTCACAGGAACCTCTAAAATAACGTTTGACCAAATATCTGGATTCTGTGGCTTCTCAAAGTTGACATGAAATTAACTGTCACCACAGTACATATCCCATCCTCTAGAAATACTTGAGTCTTCAACAATGCCTATATGCTTCTAGACATAAAACTACACATAGACCTTAAACATCTTTTGTATCAGCACATGAAAATCTATCTTTTTTTAAAAAATGGCTATTCAGAATTCCATGATGTAGGTAGATAGAAGTGTTTTTTTACTGTCAGGCTCATTTTAGGGAGGACACTTTGTTGTCTGTGCTGTTGGACACTTGCCTGTGATTCTAACAGATTTCTCAAATTTCCTTGTTGAAAACTGACTTTGGTATCTACCATAAACAAAATGTTTCTCCTACAGTTTTTCCTAACTCCGTAAGTGACAATTTAAGCTAAAACTTCCACATTGTCCTTGATTTTTAAAAAAATCATAATATATATTTTTGGCAGTGCTGGGATCAAGCCCAGGGCCTTACACTTGCTAAGCAAGTGCTGTATCATTGAGCTGCTCCCTCTTAATCCTTTCTTCTTTCATCTGTTCCCCTGCCCCACTCCCAGCTGAGACCTTCTCTCTCTTGTCTGAATCCTCCAGGAGCCAAAGCCTTTCACTGGCCCCTCTGCTCCCTCGTCCATTGTTAAAGTGGCAAGGAGAACAGTCCTTCATAAATGTTAGTAGCTCAGATGTGTCAGGCATTTTTTAGGGTCTCCATGCTTGCCTTTCTTCTGGGAGGAACATCTGCCCAGATGTCTGTGCCGGGAGGTCTCCACTGTCTTCAAGCCCTGACTGACCACCCCTTTCTTGGGAATGCTGCTCGACTCACCAATGACAAGCTAGATCACCCTTGCCAACGCGTTGTTCATTTCCTTCCCTATTTTTTCTTTAGCAATTACCACTACTTGGTATATGATGCATTTTATTTTTTAATGTATCTATCATCTCTCTTCCTCACTTGGATTTAATAAGCTCTGTGAACCAAGGCTTTTTGTCCTTGTTGTACAGTGCTCTGAACAGGGCCTGGTACATAGTAAATATTGATTAAATACATTAGACCAAGGGGCTTTCTGTGTCAGTGTGAGACAAAGAATTAGCCTTGAAAAAGAAAAGTGAAGAAACAAATATAGAAACAAGTGGATTAAAAGTAAACTTAGGTTGTTGGGGCATTAGCAGTATACTGAAATGACTTATTCTAGGTTTTATATCCCTTGGGTGGATAGAGTAAAGAAGGGTACATATTTCTCTATGCTTAGTCTGATGCTTGTTCCATCAGAGAGTGCCCCTTAATTTTATTCCCTTCTTTTGACCTCAGGCACCCAAATGTACTGGTAAACACAGACACACACACACACACACCCTCTGCTCAACTGAACAGTTATGTGAAGCCAGGCCTAGTGTGATATGCTTGTAGCCCAGCACTAGGAACCTGAGGCAGGAGGCTCCTGAGTTCAGGGCAAGCCTGAACTACTCAATGAGATCCTGTCTCAAACAAAAAGTCACCAGAAAAAAAAAATGGAAGCAAATTCCATGCATCTGCCATTATCTGCTGGTCCTGCTAAATGAGAGATTGCTTCCTCATGATTCCTGAAGACAGAATGACCAATTTCTAACACAACCTCCAGATTAATTTCTAATTACTGTGAAATTCTACAACACAGAGCTTTGGATGGCCCATTTATTTGTTATATTTGATTTTTCTGTATAATCAGCAATAATGGTTTATTGGGGAAGAGGTTGGAAGATAGTTGGACTGTTATAGTGAGTACAGATTCATTCTAGCTTGCCTGTGCCACTTCACTGGAAGATTCTAAAGCCAGATATACTTTCCAGGACACAAACCAGGGCCAACAGCAGCATGTCACACGGAAAAGTGATGCCTACCAACTATGCATTTGTCCTTGTGAGAATTCTTACAGAATTATCAAGATGGTGCTCTTTTGAATGTTGATAAACTTAACCTTCAATGTTCAAAGAAGAGTTTAATTTTAGACTAAGAGAAATACTTCTTTTTTATCATCAAAGTTCAAAAATAATGTTTGTGCTTCAATTTAGAAAAGGTATAGATTTGAAAATAATTTATTTCACTGGGCATGGTGTTTTACAGCTGTGATCTCGACTGTGTAGGAGGTTGAGTCAGAAAGATCTGTTTCCAGCTCAGCTTCATGAAACCATGTCTCCAAATAAAATATAGAAAGGACTGGCCTGGGGATGTACTGCAGTGCTCCCTGGTGCACACACGCATATCCAAATACACACACACCACTCATTGGTTATTCACTCTGAACTTTAAAAATGTCAGTTTGGATTATTTTTAGTGATTTTTATTTTTAAAATTTATTTAAGTACATGTTGGTAGTACATAGTGATTATAATTATCATGTTGGTAGTATATAGTGATTATAATTATCATGTATCAATTATCATTGGTACATGTACATAATACATCTTAACTCTTTTGTTTTTCATCCCCTTTCTTTGCCTTCCCTCCTCACTTCATCCATTTGAAAAAGATCCTCCTATTTCCTGTTTATTTTCTGTTTTCTCTTTATTTCCAGTAAATGTCACTGCTTTTTGAAAACTAGTTTGTATTAGGTATTATGCAAGTATCACACCAAATATTATAAATATTCCTTACATAATTGTATAGGTATATTTAAAAGATCATTTATGCAATACTTGTAAGCTTTAAAGAGTAATAATAAACACTTGTATATTTACAGTGCAGTTTCTCCCTAATCCTGTCACTCTTTCTCCTCCCCACCTCCCATTGAAAATTTCTTCCTAGTTTTATCTTTTTGTTTGTTTTTATTTTTTGTTGTGGGGAGCATTGAGGCAAGGTCTCACTATGTGGTGCAGGCTGGCCTTGAACTCGCTTATATAGCCCAGGGCCTCAAAGTTATGGTGATCCTCATGCCTCAGCCTCCCGAGTGCTCTGTTCCTAGTTTTAAATTTATCACTTCTTCCATTTTCTTTATAATTTTTCCACATACTTGCATCCCTGAATAATACACAGTTTAATTTTGCTTACTTTTAAACTCAGTATACATAGAGTTATGTTCTATGATCATCTTTGATCTGCATTGTTTGTAAGACCCCCTGGGTTGCATGAAGCTATTTATGCTTACAGCTACATAGAATGTTGTTGTGTTGATAAACTGGGGTTTGCTATTGGGCAGTTTTAGCGTTTTATGTTGTTGTTTTGTTTTAACTTACAGTGTTACCGTGTTCTTTACATATGGCCCAATGGCACCCATGGGTTAAGACTGCATATCTATATGAATTTAGTCCATTTATATGGACTTAGTTTTTACTATTAAGGCAGGAAGAGTTAGGGTGGAACTGAATGATTAGTTCTGACTCTGAGCTCCATATCTAAGTGATTCTCAAGAACTATATAATGTCTGAGACTTACTTGCCATGCAAGAGGACAAATCAGCCTGCTACGGTTTCATGGCTCAGGAAGACCTGAGACTCCAGAGTCAGAGGCAGCAGACAGTTGATCAGAATAGAGCGTCATTGCTGTTGCACATTTCTGTATGGTTTACCCCAAAGTGCTTCAGAGAGGCCAGATGATGGTAGCCGCCCCCATGGTCATAGCTGAGCCGCTCTGATCATGGGGACCTGGAATCTGTATCACAAGCAATCATTATGGCTGCCCTGTGTTCCAGTGTGCAGGTGCCTTCCAGAGGGAAGGATCCTCGGTGTCTCTCTCCGAAGTGTGAGAGGGAAGAGCCAGAGGTCTTTCTAGCCCCCATAGTACCCTCTTAGGAGCTGAACATGACAAGATGAACCTCTTTGCCCCTTGTCCCTGGGTGAAGAGTGGTACTGAGCACTGCACGCCTGAATCTCCAGTGGACGGAGTTGCTGAGATTACCTAGATATACAGCCTGGGAACATAAAGACCATCATCTGTTCTTTGAGCCTCATATCCATTAAATGCACTTCTGATTCATATAAAAGGTGTAGATTTGAGATTCAGTAGATTTACTCTAAAGTGTAAAGCCTTTGGCTCATGACTTTCAGTACATACATACAAGGTCTCCTTTTTGTTACATTGTTTGAATATACTTAAAAATTGTTAGGTCACCTTTTGGATAATGAAGGCAGAGTCTCTGAAATTAATGGGATGGAACATTCAACTAAGAAATGTGCCTTTATGACCCAAAGAAGAATATATTTGAGGTGTGTGTGTGTGTGTGTGTTTTGAGCCTCTACACACACATTTTAACTGTTAGTGTCCATTAATTTATTTACTCTCCCACTCCTAAAATGTAGTTTATGAAGCTCTCTATTAGTTTACTAGGGTTGTTGCATCAAATTACCACATACTAGGTAGCTTAGAACAGCAGAAATTTTTTCTCATGGTTCTGAGGGCCAGAAGTCTGCAACCAAAGTGTAGGTGGGCTGGGATCTGTCTGTGCCTGTCTCTAACTTCTCTGGTAGTTCCTGGTGTTCCCTGGCTTGTAGCCATGTCATTCCAATTTCCTTTTCTCTCATTACATGGCCTTCTCTATGTCTGCATTCATTCAGTTGTCAGATAAAAGTTCATCCTACTTGTAGCTACAAAGACCCTATTTCCAAATAAGGTCACATGGACAAAGTTCTAGTGGACAGAATTTCTTAGATGACTCTTCTGCTAAATGCATACTTTATGTAGACAGGAAAGCATGTTCAGTATATATGAAAAGTTAAGAAACGACTCAGGCAATCCACCTAAAAACATATTTAGCAATAGACTGTTACCTCTTAGGTCTGCTTTGCTGATTCCTTATTTAAGCACTAACTTTTATTCTCAAAAGTATTTTCATGCCTGTCAACATCACCAGGCTAGCTGGAGTTGCTGTCTCATACTCAGATGAGCTGAAGCACTAGTGATGGGTGTGCCTGATTTCCAGAGAGCACAATCTGCAGCACTGTGTGCAAAGAGAACTATTCAAGGGACCAAAGATATAGCTCAGTGGCACAGCACCTGCCTGGCAAGCTTGAGGTCCTGAATTTGATACCTAGTACCTACTGAAAAAACAAAACAAAACAAAAAAACCCAAACAAGTTGGTGCTAGTAACTGTTAGAACCTTGGGTGTTTTGTTTTAAGTTAAACTGTAACCATCAAGTTGCCTTAAAAACAAATTGCTTGACTATGTAATTCCCAGAGCCGTTTGTAGTAACTTCTAGGTACACCTGTATAAATCAGTTTGGGCTGCCATGATCAAGTATCATGGACTAGGAGGCTTGGCCAACATGTTTGCAGAACTGGAAGTCCCAAGAATAGGAGCCAACAGGTTCATTTCCTGGTAATGGCCCTCCTCTTGGCTTGCAGGTAGCCACCTTCTTGCTATGTCTTCACTTGGGGTGGAGACAAGACACTTACTCTGGTCTCTCTTCCTTTTCTTTTTCCTTCTCCTGTGTGTGTGTGTGTGTGTGTGTGTGTGTGTAGCTGGTGGTGGTACTGGAGATTGAACCCAGGGCTTTTGTACTGAGTTGTAACCTCAGACCTTTTTATATTTTATTTTGAGATAGGATCTTTCTAAGTCACTGTGTTACCTAGGCTGGCCTTGAGTTTACATATGCCTGCTTCAGTCTTTCAGAATGCTGGAATTACATGTGTGACACATCCAGCTTTTCTTTTTCTTTGGATGAAGGCAGTAATCATACATAGGGGCATCACCTTTATGACCTCATTGAAGTCCATCACTTCCCAAAAGCCCCACCTCCAAATACTATCATACTGGGGGTCAGAGTTTGAATTTAGAAAACAGGCGTTCACATACATTCAGTCTATAACATACTCTTGATTGCTAAGCTATGTGTTCCAGTATCTTAGGATATTTGTGTCTATTCAAATACTAAATTGAGTTTTTGTTTTGTTTGTGTGTTTCTGATTAACTGAGAAAATGTACATCAGATAGTTACAAGCTTACAAAGAAATGGAAGGGATAGTGTTTTACTGAACCATACTTCCTTTTTGAACTATACTAAACATTAAGGATGAATATTTTTATATTACCTAAAAATGGAGAAGTTGGCTGGAGATACAGCTGAGTGGTACAAGCACCTGTCTGGCAAGTACAAGATTGTGAGTTTGATCATCCTCCCAAAACAAAAGAATGGAGAAGTTCCTGCAATCCCAGCACTTGGGAGGCTGAGGCAGGAGGATTGTTGCAAGTTCAAGACCAGACTGAGCTACAAAGTGAGCTCAAGGCCAACCTGAACTGCATAGTGAGATCCTGCCTCAAAAAGCACAGTACACATATCTCAGTGAGACTGCATTCCCCTCCTCCTTGGAAAAATAATTCCAATTGCCTGAAAGGGAAGAGATACTTAAATTCATTGAATGGTCTCGCTATGGTTTTAACTTTGGCATTTACCCACAGACTCCTGAGTAACATCAAATTCTATGTCTTTGAAGCTTAGCCAGAGATCTCTAATGAAACCAAATGATGTTAAAGTTCTTAAAACTAATTTAAATCTCAGATTGTACATTTTAAATTAAGTTTTTATTGATAATAAATATACTTTATTTCTTATTAGCCTTGAAAGCCTAAGTGATAATATCAGTAGAATAAACATGTTTTACAAAGATTTACCATTAAGAATGCTATTAATATGACCCTTGATACATCAGTACAATTAGATTTCAAAGTAAGCATTTATGAAGTAACAGCGATTAATGACAACCATCGAAAACAATTTTGAACTCCATCAGTTTAACTCAGGAGGATAAACTTAATATGATAATTCATCTCATTGAATTGTATCAGCTTAGCAGGAAAGTATGTAAATATGCGACCCTTACTTAGCTTCTGAATGGGCGCTGTGCTGATAGATTTATCAGTTCCATTAAAGAACTTTGGGGAACTTTGGAATTTCAGCAGTTGTTCCCTTGGAGGCTGAAAACCCAACCTGATCTCATACTGGGACCATTCTGGCCTGCATATTTTCATAATTTGCCTTTGCAACTAATATGACAGCAAGACACAAATAACTGTTTCTAATAATATCAGATGGAGTTGTGGAGGACAGCATTTTAATGTAGTGAAAGACCTCCCCGTGGGGTTGTTATTGCTACCATAGAACAGCAGCTACACAGTTGCAACTGCAGTCTCTTAATTGATTCGTTTAATTAGCAAGAGCTGAAGCTTGGGCTGTGTCTTGTCATCTGATATTTCAAGGCCTAAAATTTGCATCATTCATGTTTATAGATATATAAACATCATCAAAAAGTTCTGCTTCTTCTGAAAATTCACTGTGGATATTGAATTTTAGTAGAGCAAACTCCCATTTGTTTGAAATCGATCTAATTGGAAAATGGAAAGAACTACCTTTGTACCATCCTTTATCTTTATATTGGCTTTTTAGAGTAGTGATGATGTCTTGCACTTTCAGTTATGTATTATCCTCCAAAAGTAAGCTTCAAGATTTGGGCATTGTGGTGCACACCTGTAATCCTAGCACTCAGGAAGCTGAGGCAGGAGGATTGCTGAAAGTTCAAGGCCAGCCTGAGCTGCATAGAAAGACCCTATCTCAAAAAATAAAACAAAAAAAGATTCAAGAAAATGTTGCCAGTCATTTATGCCTTATAAATGATACTCTGTCTCTCAACATATGACTGATTTAAGTTGGTCTCTCACCCTGTCCCCTCTCTTTGTATCAGTGGCATTTCTGGAGTGACGTATTTGGATTTCCTGAACACTAGCCCTTGACTATCCAGCTGTCTCCACCTGCCTTCTTCACAGCCTCCCTGAGACCTGAGGGCTCTCTCTTTGTAGACTGTCTGACTGGCTTGCCTCATAGGACTCACCCGTCTTTCCCAGGTTATCCTTGGCCCCATTTTCCTTGGATGGGAAAAGAGGGGACTGGGAAACATGTACCACGGAAATCAGGACCTTCTTCAGACTTGAAACCACACCCAGAAGCTTCTTTCCATGCGGGGCCCAGCTTTACCTTGCCGACCCTCATGCACCCAGTGGCAGAAAGTGGGTAGTAGCCACAGAATTGTCTTTTTTTTAGGTTACTGTTTTCAGATATTTAGATGCATTTTATAATGCTCAGAAAAGGGTAAATCTGTAGCATCTCAAACTGCATTTTTCCTTATACATGGACAATTTCAGTCAAAACATGGATAGAGTAAGATTTTACAACGTGGGCTATAGATTTACTCTTGAACGTTGTTCTGTGGTAATGCGCACTCCAGTCACACCATGACCTCTGTGCTGAGGTAGGTTGTGTGTACAGAGACATGGCAGCAGAGAGAATTGTCATCTGGTTGACTTAAAAAAAACACACACACAAAAGTTGATGCAATCCCTAATACAAAATACCAGCCTATTGAGCATAGCTCCCTGATTAAGTATCTGCATTTCAGTTGTCAGCAATAAACCCGGTTGGGGGGGGGATCTACATTTCATACCTTACTAAGACATATTTTGATCTAAGCCTAAAAACCAGCATTTAATGCTATGATGGCATATTGACTGATCGGTTATGTGATAGACATTGAGTTCCGGCAAATCAAAAGTAAAAGCTACACCTGCCATGATTGAGCCCACAGTGCCCTAAGGGTTCAGAGGTGGAGGTGGTTGGTTACAGTCTAGTGTGTTAGGAATGGTGTGTGGAGTAGAGGCGCCTTCCTGAGAAGCTGGACCAAGGAAAAGGAAGAACCATGACCAGCTCCCCCGGTGACTCCTCTAGCTAGGGCTGCACCTTTAAGATGAATCAAATTTACAAGAGAGGAAAATATTTCAAAGGGAAGGAATCAGCACCTGCAAAGGCTGGATATACTGTTGGTTCAAAAGCTGATGGGAGAGGAGGAAAAGGAATAAAATAAATGAGGCTGCCCTAGGCCTAAAGCAGAGCGGGTGGACTAGTGAGATTGGCAGGTAGGGAGATGAAAGTCTGTTTGGGGACGCAACTAGACTGACAGATGCTAGAAGATGCAAGACCATGCCACACAGACCAGGCTGTCCCCTCTAGGTTTTGAGGACCATTGGAGGACTTGAAAGAAGAGGGTCGGAGTCTCACAAAGTACTCTGAATATCTTCCTCCTGTTGGTTCACAAGCAGAAGAGAAGGATTACACCAGAGAGCAGGTGGAGTAACCAGTAAGTTAGATTTTGACTGGTTTTAGTTTTGAAAGGCCAAAGGGACATCTATGATGTAAAGGACATTTCTGGTGTGGAGATCAGGAAAAAATTAGGGTTGAACATCAAAGTTGGTGCTTTGTCAGCAAGAGAGGTGAGATAGACTTAAACCATGCTGGAAATGAGTTGCCCAAGAAGACAATGAGGAAGCAAAGGATGGGCTCAGAATGGGACTCTGCAGAAGGCCTTCCTTTTCTTGGGACTGGAGGTCATCCTGCATTCTCTAATAGAGTCCCTCGCAACAATATGGCAGTTACCTGTTGTCTGAATCATTTACATTACATGTAAGTATTCATGGTCTCACAGTGTATCAATCCTAAGGTGTCATGGTTTTAGAGTATCTCAGTATCCTGCTGACATCTGCCAGAGTCTCAACATTAATTTTGGTAAATAATGCTTTACATTTGTATGATGCTTTAGGATTTTAGAATATTCCCATATGTATTTGCTCGCTTAGTTCCATTCTATTTCTTCGATCAGTAAGCCATAGAGGACCTGAGAGTTAATTTTAAACATCAGGCATGTAGTACTCTTTGGAATGTTTTCAACTTGAAACATGCGGGATTACTGAGTTACATGTTCACAGGAAATTCTCATGAAGCACTAGCAGGGTATTAGTGAGCTTCGAGGCTGTCAAGAGTGGGGGGAAGGGTAATAAATAGAACTTGACTTCCTGTATTTGAATCTAAGATCTCCCATATAATATAGCTCTTTGAGCTTGAACAAGTTATTTAACCTCTCTGGTCCTCAGTTTTCTCATCAGCAAGATAGGCATTATGTGCTTTAATGGAAGGGGCAAGCATTGAACAAGAAAATTTTTGTAAAATGTTAAAATGTAAAGTACATGGCTGCATGTTGTATTGTATTCCCAGCACTCTGGGAGGCTGAAGCAGGAAGTCTACAAGTCTGAGCCCAGCCTGGACAACTTAGTGACTTAGCAAGACCCTTTTTCAAAATTTAAAAAAAAAAAAAAGAGCTGGGATGTAGGTGAGTGCAAAAGCCCTGGGTTCAATCCCAGGATGGGGGCGGGGCGGTGGGAGGGGAGACACAGAAATTAAAACAACATGAATAATGCACAGGGAACTCAGAAGGAATCAGATCTAAGGAATCAGATCTAATGATCTCTGATAGTGAAACTCAGAGAGACCGATGCCTAAATCAGAATGTGCAGTTACTAATTTGTGACCAGATCTTTAAGTCTGCTCACCAGAATAATGGGGAAGCTCGTTAGCAGAATTTCAGAACTGGTCTGCTTCATGTGGTACTTGGAACAAAGGTGGACATAGTGCACTTATGCCATGCAGGAAAATGACAAATCCGTTCTGACCCTCAGTGACTACTCTGTGCCTTTGCATTGCTTTCATCATCATCTCACAAAGGTTTCAACGGCAGCCACTTAACCCCAAGCCAGAACAGTACGCAGCTTTCGTTCTGCCCTCCCTAGGCTGATGCTGAAGCCCCTGCGACTGGGAATTCTGAATGTGTCCCAACCCCGTGTCCTGGCACTTTCACAAATGACTTCTGCAGCTCATGGATGTGCAGTGTTGCCAGCATAGTTCATGTTGTTTCCAGCTAGACCCTCATGGAGCATGGGCTTGGAGCAAAGAAAATCTCATGAAGAACCCTAAAGAACCATTTCCAGTCCTGTACTGCTTTAAACTGGTTGTGTGACCTTCCTGAACCTCAGTGTTCTTTGTTGTAAAATGAAAGGTTAGGGTCAGTGACCTCTGAAGTCCCCCCAGCACCTTCTGCCCAAAAGTGACTGCATTCCACAAAACTTGCAGTTTGCTTGTGACAATAGCGAACACCACACATGCAACTTATTATCATCTTCCTCTCTCGACATCTCAAGCTTTTCAGTCTCATTAGGGAAGACATCACTGACTTATTGCACACTGACATCATGTCCTGTAACTTAATTTCTCAGGACAACACATTGTGCTGCTTTGGGCTCAGTGCTAATAATCAGGATTGTATGTTCTGCTTACTGTGACTTTTTTGTGGTTGGGCGGGGGGAATGCAGATGCTTTTCAGTTATTCTAAGGGAATTTTGATTAACCCCCTGGGTAGCGTTCTCCGTACCACCTGCCAGGGAGATGCTAGCTTTGTTAAACAGAAGGTATAGAATTGAATTGCTCTTATTTGTTTTCTTTCTAGTACCTATACTATAGTATTATCTCAAGTTTAAGCATTTTAATAAATATTTAATAAATATTTGTCAAAGACAGGTTAAAGTCATTATAAATTAAGCCTCTTCTTCATTTTCAAGTGCAGATAAGTTAATTTGACTTTTAAGTGAAATTTGCAAGTTAAAGACTCATATTTACCCTTTATATATGTAAAAAGTAATGGGCTTCTCGTTTATGGCTCTGTGGCTGGAAGCCAGGGCCTTGCGTATGCTAAGCACAGCCTCTGGCGCTGAGCTACATCTCCAACCGCAGTGGTTTCTTCTGCCTTGGTGAAGCCAGCATCCTCCTTTAGCATATGTTCTAAGTATTAGCCCTTGGAAGCAATTTTCTTAAATTTATTGCAACACTGCTGGGTTTTTTTTTTTAATTTTTGCAGGTATTCTGCATGTTTACTATTTCTTCTCTTGTGCACCCAGTTTTACCTTTTGTGTCTATCCAGAATACTTATGTGCTTGATCTATAGAGAGGTTTCAAGTAGTTGCTTCAAAGGACTTTTTTAAAAGTTTTTTTTTTGAGAAGTGTGAAAATCAGTAATTTTTAGTCTGTTCCCAGAGCTGTGCAACTATCACTGTGACCAGTTTTAGAACATTTTCATCACCCCAGAGAGAAGCCCCATACACAATACCAGTCACACCCAATGTCCTGTGTCCGGAAGCTATTACTTTTTCTGTATGTATATTTGCTTATTCTGTACATTTCATAGAACTGGAATCCTACAATATCATTTGAGTGATTATCACTTAGAATACCATTTTTAAAGATTTGTCTGTGTTATAACATGCATCAGTCTTTCATTCCCTTTTATAGGTGAATACCATGAAAACACAACTGTGGATAGTATCATTCATTGTATGTATGTGCCACATTTTGTTTATTCTTAAGTTGATAAGCATTTGGTCATTTCTGTCCTTTTTGAGCTGGTTTGAATACTACTTCTGTGAATCTATACAATTTTTTGTGGGTGTGTTTTCATTCTGCTTGGATGATATCTGGGAATAGGATTCTGGGGTCATAGCATGTCCCTATGCTTAACTTTTTAGGGAACTGCCAGGCTGTTTTCCAATGCAGCTGCACCATTTTCTGTACTCACAATATATGAGTGACTCAGTTCCCCTATATCCTCACTAGCACTTGTGATTTTCTCTTTTATTATAACATCTTGGTGGGTATGAAGACAGAACTTGATTTTAAATGTTCTCTGTGTAGCCTTCCCCCTTGTCCCCCAGAAGTCATCATGAATGCAAGAGTAGCCCAAATTGTGAACTAATTATTTTGTTTTTTAAACCAAACCTAATTCTCACAAAACAAAAGCATGCATTTTTGATTAATATGTATTTCAAATACGTTGTTTCTCCTCATTTCTCAAAATGTTTTTAATATTAACTGATTCTTTTCATTTTCATAGGCTCTTTTTTTCTTAATAGTACCACATACTGTGTAGGAAGGTCATTATATAAAGAGGGAAAAGAACCACATAGCATAAAAGAATGTTTATGCTGTTCATATATTTTTTTAAATGGGAATCTTACAACATTTTGAGATTTTAATCAACAATAATGTGTTTTTGCTCATTAATAGGCAGTTTCTTGTTGCCTGTGAGCTGGTGTTTTACCTTGAAAAATCAAATAGTGAAAGCACTTGTCAGTGCTTGAAATCCCAGGGCTTTAATTCCTTACTCTTTTAAGTTTTAATCCTGTTTGGCAGACCATCTTACTTGCATTTGTAATGATCTAACAACTGATATAATTAATAAACACTAATATTGTGAAGAAAACCATAGCATCTTTTAAAGCCACTAGTTCAAAATTAGCAGAAGAAAAAGTCTTGTCTTCCCACCTCTGTTTTGTTTTGCATAGCCATGACATTTGAGATCATTAGTCATTCAAAGAATTTGTTTGGTACCTGTTATATGCTAAACGGTTTTTAGGTGATGGGAAAATGGATCAATTTCAATAGGTCAGAAATCTGAATTATGAGTAACTATCCAAGAACAACCAACTGGTGTACACCATGCAGCTAACCACACATTCATATGTACATGAAATAATCTTTCTTTATTCTTTGCAAAATTAAAGGAGTCAGAGGTCAATCCTTGGGGTACTAGTTGAGAGTTGTGGCAAGGAAGTTGAAAACTGAAGACTTTGGATTCTGAAGCTTGTCACTTTTATTCTGCTATTTTCTAGTGTTAAACTCTTCATGTGATTGTAAATATTTTGCCTCCTTTCTCTAATTCTGTTTGGAATTTTCAAGTTATTGCTAGAAATGTATCTCATATATTGTATCTCATAATATATCCCATCTGTTTGTATATAAAGGGCAATTTACAGGGTAATGATAGAGGGCACCTGCTTTAGAGCGAGACAGATACTGATTTATTGACTGTTTGATTTAGCCTCATTTACTCTTTGTCAGCACTGCTTCCTGGTCTGTAAAATACCGTCTACCTTGTTGGCTGGAGTGAGAATTAAATGGGGTAATGCAGGTGTAACACCTAGGTATAGTTCTTGGCACCATGTAATCACTCAGTAGCTCTAACTAGCATTGTGGAAATACATTTCACACCCAAGAGTAAAGTCATTTCCCTTTTTGAGACAGAATCCTAGGAATATCCTAGTTGCCATAGCTGTTTCCTGAGGATAACTAATTTAGATCTAGAGTATCTCTAGTTCCTGTATGAAATTCAATAAGCAAGAAAATACCGCAAAAAGTTATTCCATTTTTTGCATGCTTATGATTTGATGTGCATTGTACAATGTTGGTTCTCACTGATAAGTGTAATTCCTGGAAAATGAATGTTAAAAATTCATGGCCTGGGCCTGGGAGTGAAGCTCTGTGGTAGAGCCCTTGTCTAGCTTGTGTAAGGCCTTGATTGGATCTCCAGCACCATCTTTTTAAAAGTACTGGGCATAGATTGAACTCAGGACCTTCACACAGAGTTAAGTCTCTAGCCCACTTTTCAAGATAGGTTTTCCAGAAGTTGCTAAATAGCCCAGGCTAAGCTCAAACTTGTGATCCTCTTACTATAGCCTCTGAGTGCTAAGATTAAAAGAAACCTTGAAAATGGCTAAGAGGCCAGTCTTTTAGGGCAGGGGAAAGAAGGCTGGATTTTAGTGTAAGGTGGTGATCATGCAAATGAAGAGAAGGGAACTGTTGAGCTAATGATTTTTTAATCATCCAGATAGTATGATAGCAAAGGTGGCTTCTAACAGAATTGTGGCACTCCTTGCTGAGTGACAGCTTTAGACTTGGGGGATCTCATGAGTATTTAAACAAAGGCAGAGTGATTGGGAGTGCTGTAGACAGCATATATTCCTTTGGGAGCTGCCTTCAGCTGTGTGGTCCTTCAGCCCTTAATCCTGGTGAGTCCTCATCCAATAGGTCGTACTCCTTTACTCTTGGTGCATGGAAAGACAGGTAGTTTCTCTCCTCCCTCCACTGCTGTGGACCATTGTGTCAGCCATGAAGAGAGATGCTGCACAGTAGCTGCTCTCACATGCATCAGACTCGGTGGGCTGAAACCCCTGAAGTTGTTAGCAGCTGGAAGTGGCAGGGAGAGGTTGTCAGCACATTAAGGCCTTGCCTCTGAGCAAATTATTAAGTGTGACCCAGCCTTTGTCTGACATACCCTTATTAGCTCAAAAGCCTGCAGTTCATTGCTCTTTACCTGAAGAAGGCCAAGCTTGAAGGGTTCATATTTATTTCCCTAGGGATTTTTTTCTTTGACCCAGGAAATTGTTCATCTTTAGCAACCTAGTTCTGTCTTGTTCTCTGGGAACAGTTTCAAGTTGCTCCATGAAGTAGTCTGTCACAGCAGTAGCGCAGGCTACCAGGGACAGGGGTACAGACAACTGACTCTCTTCCCAGGCTGAAATGAGAAAGAGTTTGGGGGTTTAGGCTCAGTGTGCTCTAGCTAGGAGTGCTCTTCCCCAACCGTGGCTACTCAGTTGGCTGCTGGGTGGTGTCTGAGAGGGCTGAGCCCGATCCTTTCCTGGTTCACACACAGGGACCTAGGAGGTCCCTGCCTAGGATGGTAAGACCTGCTCCCCTCCCCTAGCACAGCTGTGCAGCTGATCTAGTTTTCATCAGAGGCAGAAACAGCTCTTTGAGCCACCTTTATTACAAGGAGTAAATTGCCTGAATTAAAAGGACTCAAGAGGCAGCCCCCCTGAGTGAAGTCATCTCAGATATGTCCCCTTACTTTCTTAGCCTTTGGGCAGCTAATTTCCACTTAGGAAATTCTCCAAGGTAGGCTTTAGATGACTTCTTGCAACTCCTACAGGGCCTTCTCTGAGCAAGCCAAGTTTATTTTCCTACTATGAAAAGGAAGGGACAAGACCCTTTATATCCTAGTAGCAGTGTTTAGGGTGAAAGTGCAGGCAAATCCTGTCTATAAATTAATACAGTGTACTATCATTTTTATAGTAGGCAGGGCTTGAACTTGTGGCCCTCCTTCCTCAGCCTACCACAGTGCTGGGATCACAGGTGCACGCCACCACACCTTGGTTTGAAAATGGAAAATGGAAAACTTGAGAAGTGACTCCTGTCTTGTTCCAGTGTATCCGCCTAAAATACACCATCTCTGGGTTGCTCTCTGGGTTGTCACGCTGACAGTTCTACTGTTGCAGTGTTTGTGTTCTAGTAACCTTTATTTTACTTGCTCTGAAGAACAAATAGTGATGCTAGCAATTCAGATATGCCAAAGAGAAGTATTAAAGTGCTCCTTTTAGTGAAGAAATGAATGTTCTTAATAAAGAAGAAAAAAGTCATGTGTTAAGGTTGTTAAGCTCTGTGGTAAAGGGGCTAGGGATATAGCTCAGTGGCATGGCACCTGCCTGACAGGTTCGATCCTTGGTACAAAAAAAAAAAAACAAACACTCTATGGTAACAAGGAATCTTCTATCAGTGAAGTTGTGAGAAAGGAAAAAAAATCTGTGCTAGTTTTGCTGTCAAAAAATTTGTTCCTTAAATTTCTCATAGGTGTGTATGAATAGGAAAAACAGTACATGCAAGTTTTGATATATTCCAAGACCTGCTGGATGTCTTGGAGGTCTTGGAATATATTTCTCATGGATATGGGGGAGGTGCTATACTATTTGGAAAACTGTGTTTCTTAGATATTATATATGATACTGTTTTTAAAGTGGGACTAAAAATAACCAAGTCATTTAAATTTTACTTTGTGCTAGCATCACATTTGATTTACTCCACAATTTAAAGAGATAAATTTGGTCTAGATTGATCTTTTCCTGAATTCATCACTTAAAGAAAAAAAAAAAAAAGGTGGGAAGCCATCTTTAATTCAATTTTAAATTCATCATTAAAAGTACAACTTGTTTTATGATCTGAAAAAACGCATCTAAGGGGCCCTCAATCTGCATTAGGCCTTTGATGTATTTCTAAGTTTTAAAGAGCTTCCTGCTGCTGCAGCCACAGTGAAACAGCCCAGCAATATGTCCACAAGGCGCTGTCTCCCCCTCGGCTGGCTGGAGGCCCGTCAGTGTGGGCAGGGTTCCGCCACGCTACTGGTCGTGTTACCCGTGTGCTGGCTCCATGTTACTGGTTATGTTACCCATGTATTGGCTCCTTGGGAGCTCTCTTCTCATTCCTCCCTCTCCAAGCAGAGACTCTGAAGTTGACCATTGGTTTGGGGGAATAAACTGTGTTGTCTTTCTGGTCTCCTTTTGAAGCAGTCTTCAGGTGGGACTTCTTGGTCTGTCTAGGATACTTCATCAATGAGGAAGTATAAAAGTGCTAACTGAAACAGGTATTTTAGCCTCGTAATATGAAATAGGAAATACAATACATGAATTTTGCTTTTAAATTAAGAAATGAAATCTTATTGTTTAAATTCTTATCATTTTGTTTCAGTTTTGTTGTTGTTTGTTTGTTTTTGTTTCTCTCTTTTGGAGAAGCTACCAAAGTATACCCAGCAGGCTCTGACACATGAGTGTTTTTGCGGTGTGTTGTTGAGGAACTGCTGAGGCAGCGTAGGTTCCTATCGCTCCTTCCATGGATGGGGCACTATTACCAGAATTAGCTTTTATGCCAGCTAGCTTCACTGATGGAAGTAAACAGTCTGGGTTTCAGTTTCACAAATGGAAAAACAAAACCTAAGAGGAAAAGGAAGTAATTCATTAGAGTGGCCTGCGTGCCGGGTAGGATAACCTCCCTTCAAAGATTTTGTTTTGGGTGCCCTGTAATATGATGTTTAATAAATAGTTTACTTCAAAGGACCTCAGTCCAAGAAAATGGGCTGCTTTCCTGCTATTCTTATTCAGTGCTTCAGTATTACTATAAGTAGCTCACATCCGGTCCTCTGTGGTCTCAGGTGGTCATTTGTGTTTATGATCCTAAAGCTGAAGCTGTAAGAACTGTGTCCCTATTTTAAGTCAGTAGCAAACCCACAGTGTTCTACAGGAATTGACTGAGCGTCTCATGAAACCCTTGACACTTTGACCCATCTTAAGGAAGATACTTATAGCTGTATTCAGTGTATATAGGGATCATGTCCTTCAAAAATAGAAAACTAAATTTACCAAGCAAGGAATAGGAAAACTCACCAGAATGCACCTAAAGGTTTTGATGTATTGTGGCCACTTTTCTAAACAATGTGTTCAGTGTCTTTCAGATGAAAGCCTGAGTGGGTTACAAAAAAGCCACTGGAGATGTTTGAATCACTTGATCTATTTTCTTTTCTTTTCTTCTTTCTTTTTCTTTATAATCTTCCATTCTTCCTGCTTTCTTTTCCTTCTAGATATATTTGGCTTATGTAGAATTTGAAAGCCCACTATTATATCAATTTCTTTAGAAAGAAACCATTGCCTTTCCATTGTAAATCTGCACAGTGTCTTTTAAGCCTTGGAAGCAGCTCTCCTGGTGACTTGGGTGAGAGCCTCTGTAGATGGCCACCTCTGTCAGTGCTCTGGTTAGGTGAGGCAGGTGTTTCTCTTTTCATTTCTCTCTAGTTGATGCCTTGATAGGACCTCGGGGTCATGCTGAGAAACACAGGTTTGAGACAGTGACCACTGCCATCCTCTTAAAATCAGGTGGCTTTAGTATCTCACGGTGGAAGCCAGAGGAGTGAGGATGGAGAGGAGGAAAGGGGAGTGCTGGTGATGAAGCAGCATTCTCTGCAGGCTTTGAGTCTGTTAGGCACATGCTGAACTTGAATGCAGCTACCACAACCATATTTTCATAGCCACTTAGAAATCAGTCAGCACATGCACACAAAGCTCACCAGAGTTCAGAGGCCACACGAGTCAGTGCCTTCAAGGGGACTGGCATCACCTGTGCTCAGAATGGGTGGGCTGTGAGAGGAGTTTCTCTGAAGTTGTACTCTTCTGTGGGCACTGCCAGCTGTAGGAATTCTGCTGGAGGGAAATGATTCAGTTATGTTCTTTTACTTATAAGAGGTTCATTCAGGTTTCCCAAGCTTATTCCCAAGATACAGATCCTAAGGCCATTAGGAAAGAAAGGCCCATCCTCCCTGCTTCAGGGAAAGTGAAGTGGAGTTTCTCTGACCCAGAGATAGCTTAGGTCATCACTGTGTGACTGTAGTTGTATTTCTCAGGGGCACTCACTGTGTGTGAGACCCTTTGGAGTTTCTTGTTGAATCCTCTTCAGTGAGGTAAACCTCTGAGACTGACAGTTTTTTCCCTGGATCACGTAAGTTGGTCATGGAGCCATGGTCTAATCCAGGCCTCTCTAGGGATTAAAGCTGCCTGAACTACTCCACAAGAGGCTGTCTTTATCTGCACAGCTTTGGCTTCCTCTGTGTCTTCAGTTCCTGCCCACGGTATATCTCTGCTCGCCCCATCACAGCCTTGAGGGCCCTGCTCGCTCGCTCGCTCGCTCGCTCTCTCGCGCGTTCTCTCTCTCTGCCAACAGCCTCATTCTCTGTCATTCTTGAGAGAGGAGTCTGACTGGCCCACCCCATCTTGTCTCACCTCGTATTGAGCAGATCACTGAGCAGTCTCTAGTTGCTGTACTGTGGTTCAGTCAGCCAACCCCAGAGGTAGAAGGTGGGACTTAAAAGAGTGTGGTATGTTCTGCCACCTAGGAGGACTTCAACAGGAAAAGTACTGGTCCTAAAGTCCACCATGGAACAAGCTACATAAGTTCCCAAAGATACTATGTCAGTGATATTTCAGTACAGTAACTGACAAGTAATTAGAAACTGACTGTCCATCAACAGGGATTTGATTTTTAAAATTATGGTGAGGTGCATACCTGTAATTCTAACACTTGGGAAGCTGAAACAGGAGGGCCAGCATGGACTATCCAGTAAGATTTTGTTTAAAAAAAAAAACCATGGTAGCTGGGCATGGTGGCTCACACCTGTAATTCTAGCACTCAGGAGGCTGAGGCAGGAGGACCCTTGTGAGTTTGAGGCCAGCCTGGGCTACAAAATGAGCTCAAGGCCAGCCTGAACTGCATGCGATACCCTGTCTCAAAAAGACAAAAAACAAAACAAAACAAAACAAAACAAAAAAATCCATGGTATTCTGTATCATAATATTTATATGCAACCATTAAGATTATGATTAAATCAGTGTTTATTACCCTGGAAAGATACAATAGGCATCACTTTGTGACGTGAAAAAACTAAGATTATAATGATATGTACAGGATACTTTGTTTGTTTGTTTTTGTTTTTTGGGTTTTTTTTGAGACAGGGTCTCACTATATAATTCAGGTTGGTCTGGACCTCCACTGGGACCCTCCTTCCTCGGCCTCCCAAGGGCACACCTGTGATCCCAGCACAAGGGAGGCCAAGGCAGGAGGATGGCCATGATTTCAAGAGCTCTTGTCCCCCCCCCCCAAAAAAAAATATATGATTAGAAAGTTGAATCCAGGAATACCAATAATTGCTGAACTTGCTCTTGTGTTAGCATCTTGACTTTTTCAAAATGAACCAATACATAATATATTTTTTTCAAAATGGACAGATACACATATTTTTTTTAAATCTGGCAATATCTCGCTATAGTTTTTTTTCTAATCCAGAATAACTGGGAAAAATTTAGAGTCACTGAAATGATTGTCACCAAGTAGTATAGACTTTAAGTTAACGGACTATAAAATTGTAAGAATTTCAATTAGGTGTGTGTGTGTGTGTGTGTGTGTGTATGCACACATGTGTATAGGACAAATTTTGCCGAGCAGTGTTAATAGGAATACTTAAATAGAAAGGTGGTGTTTCACATAAATATGGGAAATGCTGGATTAAACTTTTTTTTTTTTTTACTTTAGGACTTGTCAGTACCTATTATGTTTCTTTTGAATTTCCAAGAGCAAATAGGAAATACAATAATCCTCTGACTGATTTTGAACACGGAATTGTTTTTTATTCTTCTGGTGGATGGATATGGGTCTTCAATACCATAGGATATACTACCATGGGACGCTTGAAGTGAGGAATTGGATAGCAGAGAGTATTAAGAACAAAACATGTTAGCCAAAACTATGCTGACTTGAAAAATGACTCCCCTCTCTCCCCAAAAGGAACGCTTTAATCCTATAGGAAATCCTGTAATAGGTGGCCTTCTTAACTAGAGTAAGTTAAATCATGTATTATATGTGTAGAAGTAGGAATTACATAATACATTTTAAAAGGTACCTCCCCATACACCCTAATGTTTCAAATACATAGATACTTTAAAAATACATTAACTTTAGCTAGCCCAAATGGTGCATACCTATAGTCCCAGCATTCTGTGAGACTGAGGTGGAAGATTCAAAAGTTTGAGGTCATGAGCCAGGTGTGGTGGTACATGCTGTAATCCCAGCACTCGGGAGGCTGAGGCAGGAGGATTGTTATGAGTTTGAGACCAGCCTGGGCTACAAAGTGAGCTCAAAGCCAACCTGAACTGCATAGTGAGACCCTGTCTCACAAAACAAAAATAACAAGAAATATATATATATATATATATATATATATATATATATATTACTGTGATGTTATAAAATAATAAAGAAGATGCAAAATATAAAGAAAAATAAATTCATATGCACTTACCTTTGAAAACCTTCATGGCCGGTATGAGGCAGACAAGAGAGAGAAAGGTTATTGTGTAGGATGATTTTCACTATCACTAATGGAATCACTGCTATAGGCTCAATGGAATCTTTTTCTTTTTGTGCAACTTTAATAAGGAACCTATCTAGTGATATTTGCTTTTACCTCCTTTTGAAGATTCTGCAGAAGTATGACACTGGGATTGTCATTAAACAGATTCATTGCTTGCACTGCTACAGTCTTATTTGGCTGGTGCTTTTCTACAGAATTTTGCATTGTTTCCCACATTTTACACATCTCCTTAATCTTACTTGAAGTCTTCTGTCTTTTTCTCTTCCTGTGCTAGTGAGGTCTCCTCCATAACCTCTTACTGCTGGGTGATGATCACCCATAATCCTACACAGAGAGTCAGGGAGGGAGGGAAGGAGAGCGAGAAGAACTGATGGCTCAGTTATGATCATGTAACATTCAGCCTCACATACTGCTTGTATTGTAAGACATCGCTTATTTATCAAGTTAAAATTTATTAGAAATGTTTGCTTGTCTTGTACAACACTCATGGAACAAGTTACTTGCATTCCAAAGCTTTACTGTATGTGATGTGTGCATACATATGCACACATGTACACTTTAAGTGCTGAGGATGAAACCCAGGGGGCCACATGCAAGTGCTTTACCACTAAGCTCTACCTCTAGCCCCAACAAACATTATTAAATGTCTGTATGTCTATAGATCTAACACTAAAATGTGATGGTTCTCTAGGGTTCCGTATTTGGTTCTGCATTGCTTCTCTTGCTTGCATCCTGGTCAACAGCAGTGTATGGTCTGATTGCCTACTGAAATAGAGATAGAAATAATGAATCCTGCTATTAGGGATTAGAGCAAATACAGTATAGACATTCAGCATTTTAAAAAGGAAAGTATTATCCATGGAGTGATATAACTACATTAATTTTATTTCCATTTGCTATTGATACATTACTCTGTAAAATGTCAATTTTCCATCTGTAAAATGTTCATCACAGGATGGTTGCCATAGGCTTACTTTACTTTCCGAATAACATGTTACAGAATAGATCCTGCTCAAGACATCAAGGCAGTACAAGACTGCTACATTTGGGAGTGAGATTAGTTTTGTTTTATTTTGTTTTTGAGAACAACATGTACAGTCTGATAGATCTTATTAGTTGTCTTAAGAGGCAATAACCAATTATTTGTTAACTGAGTGATCTTCCAAACATTTTTCAGTATTTTTACAACACTATGGAGGTATGTTTTGCAGTTATAACCCATTAAGTTGAGCAGCCATTGTATTCTAGCTTGAGAGTGCTTCCTTCGGCATTTTCTGTTCTAACCCAGAAGCTCCTTTCTGAGTTGCAATCAGTCCCCACTCCCAGTGTCAGCCCTGAAAACCACTACCAACATATTATTTATTTTTTTAAAATTTATTTTGTGGTGCTGGGGATGGAACCCAGGGCCAGGCACATACTAGGTGAAAGCAGTCTGCCCTAAGCTACACTCCCAGCTCCTGCCAACATTTTATGTGCATTAACTAAGGTACTTCTGGAAACAATCCTATGCTGTAGATGACTATCATCATCTTAGTTTTACAATGTGAAGAAAGTGAGGCTCTAAGAGCTCTCTATGAGTGGTTTCAAATGACCAAGCCCAGGTTGTCAGGATCCAGAGCCCTCTTACTAAAAATTTGAGTATGCCTCAGAAATGGCAGTACAGTTTACAAGGTCTCAGAATTCCTGACTCAGTAGATACAGAATGGGACCCCAAAGTCTAAATTTTTAACAAGTTCTAGGCTGATGCCTATGCTACTGATCACTAAGCCCCGCATTAAAGACCAGTGGTCTATACAATTGTAAGCATTTGGTGGGTTGGGGATTTAGCACCTGCCTGGCAAGTGTGAAGTCATGAGTTCGATCTCTGGTACCCAGAAAAAAAAAAAAAACAAAAAAAACAATTGCAAGCATTTGGCGATATGGTCACTTTTGTGATTGATCTCTTTTGTGTGTCTGTACCATACAGTGTATGTGTGTGTGTGTGTGTGTGTCTTTTTTTTTTTTTAAGACAGAGTCTCACGGGGCTGGGGATTTAGCTCAGCGGCATAAGTGCCTGCCTTGCAAGCAAGCAGTAGTGAGTTTGATCCCTGGTACTGCTGAAAAAAAAAACAAAGACAGAGTCTCGCTATGCAGTTCAGGTTGGTCTCAAACTCACCTTGTATCCCAGGCTGGTCTCAAATTCTTCATGATCCAGTGATCCTTCTACCTCAGCCTCCTGAGTACTGGGATTATGGCATGTGCCACACTGTACCCTTCTTGTACCATACAGTTTTCTGGTGGTTTTTGTTGTTGTTGTTGTTGTTGTTACTGGAGATGAAACTCATGACCTTGCGCATGCCAGGCAGGCACTTGTGCCACTGAGCTAAATCCCTGGCCCTACCATACAGTTTTGAAAAGAAAATACTGACATACATTGCTTAATGACAGGGACGTGTTCTGAGAAATGGGTCCTTAGGTGATTTCATTGTGCAAACATTATAGAGTGTATTTAATCGAATTAAGACAACTGTAATGTCATAGGTGGTGTGATCGTGTGGGACCACTGTCCAGTATGCAGTCCATCATTTAGGTAGAAATCCTAATGCAACACATGACTGTATTGTTACAGGGAAATAAATGTGGTATGAAACTAAATAATAAACTTGACAATGACTACTATTTGAAAGGAAATGTTTTCAAGGGGAGAAGTGGTATTGCTGCCATGTGCATCTTTGGTTCGTTTTGTAACTAATTTGAAAGAACATTACGAGACTTTGCTATTTTCATTTTTAAATTTTTTTAAAACCAGATAGCTATTCAGAATAGCAAGAAGCACCCGAACTTTGTTCTTATGCCCTTAGTTATAGGCAAAAAAGAAAAAGATAATGTATCAAAAAAAAAAAAAAGGAAAGAATGAAAAGTAAGTACTGACACACAACAAACAGCTGCAAAATGCTGCCTTTGGGATGAAGGTTAACTCAATGGAAAAATAACGGCCAGAGCTCACACTCTTAATAACTTTTTTTAGCCCTGGAGAAAGCGCCTCCATTTAATGTAGATGCTTGGCAGAAGGTGCTGCAATTTAGTGGCTGCTCCACAGGAGGCCACGGATTGAAAGCTCTCTGTTTGTGCAAGCTCATTTGCATTTGTAATGCTGTTATTTTAAATCTCCTCTTAATGTAAATATTTGGGGCTCTTTTCCCCTGTTTTTAAAATAAAAATATTTTAAGCAATATGTCTAGATGGAGAAGACTGAAGTGGCATCTGATTCTCCCTGAGAGATAAAGTGGGCTCATTAGGGGCTGGGCATTTAGCTCAGTTGGCCTAAGCGCCTGCCTAGCAAGCGCGAGATCGTGAGTTCAATCCCCGGTACCAAAAAAAAAAAAAAAAAAAGTGGGCTCGTTACGCGGCTCTGCCAGCGACGCTGAGTTGTAACCCCCAGAGAACCTGGGCCCAGGGCAAATGGCGGTCCAACTGCAGACACGTGTGGGATGAATGCAGGGGAAGGAGGTTTTACAAAAAGCCAGGAGCTTCCTGCCTGGACTGCCACTGAGCAGAGCAGCACCCTGCAGAAGCAGAACCAGAAGGCGCTTGCCAACCCCATGGCCAACTGCATGTCCCCCGACCCCTGAAACTCCTGACCAGACAGACTCACCCAGCATTCCCAGACCTTCAGAGGCCTGTTGGCTACACACCAGATGCGAGCAGCCCTGCTCAGCCGTCCTGCTGGCCAGAGACCACTGTGTCCCTTTCCCAGCCCCCACGATTCCAGCGGACCCTCCGCTGGTGAGCCCTTCTGCGCATGTCTAACCCTACACTGAAAGGAGGACGAATGCTTTGGAAGGCAGCTGGGTTCTGAGGGACACCTCAGACCGAAACCAAACTGTGCCCCACCCTCCATGGTGTCACCACTCCAGTTTTCTCAAGTTTCCATCAAGACGAGTCATCCTTCTTCTGGCTCAAGTTGGGATAACGTAGAACCAAATAAAATCAAGGCCGCTGCAGCATTGGTCATCCTCACACTTGCCACTTCCACTCTTCATGGGCTGTGAGTGTTGCTTGAATATAGCAGATGTTGACACTTTGTCATCTTTCCCATGACATGATACACATCACCGCGTGATGCCATGCTCTCCAATGTGCCTGCTTTCAGCTTCCCTTTAAAGTATGACTGCATGATTGGAGTCAGACCTGTGGCATTCGTAGTAGGTAGCGTGAAAGAAAGCATGCATTTAAACAGGTATCTCTTGGAAGCCAGCCTGGAATATATAAGACACTGTCTTTTAAAAACATTTTTTTAAGTAAGAAAAAAGAGAAAGGCAGGCGTGGTGCACATCTGTAATCGCAGCACTCAGGAGACTAAGGCGGGAGGATAACTTCAACTTTGAGGTCAGCCTGGGCTATGTAGTGAGTTCAAGACTAGTCTAGAACCAGCTGTTTGGTTGCAACCAGAATTGTGGAAAGAATTAAGTTTGTAAACCAAGGTACCACTGTAGTGAGATCCTGTCTCTAAATAAATAGTTATCCCTTAAGACAGTGATATTTTAAATGAAGTAATAGATGATGGTATGTTTCCTGATTTTCTAGCACCCCATCATTTTCACGGAACGTTGTAAGGGCTGCATTTGACATTAACTTCCCTATGACATAGATGGGCTAAACTGCCAGGGTAGGTAATCTTGACTTCAGATTTGAAATTCCTTCAACACATTACAACAGGGTAAAGACTTCCAGGCTTATCTCCCTCCAGGTGAACCCTTGTGCTTGGTCAGCTGGTTTCCTGTGATCCTGAGTGTTTCCTATTTCCACACCTTGACTTGTACAACTCCTAATCCTAGATAAGTACTCTGCCACTGGCTACACCCTGGCCCAGGGAGGCAATTTCTAATCAAGTTCTCAACAACAGAATGTATGTCTGTGAAGTATATAGATATACTCACTGTTTCTTCTGTTCTTCCCCACCCCACTCCTACTGTTGATGGGAATCAAGCCTAGGGACTTGTGCATGCATCCAAGTGGTAGCCAAGCACCCTACCGCTGAGCTGTACCTCTACTCTTTCCAGATTTATTTTACTCCAAGAGCTGTTACATATCCTCCTCCTTCTGGCTGCCATAGCCCCTTCCTCTGAAATGCTATAGTACCTCACTTGCTCACCACATTGAGTCAGAGAAAAATCACCCAGAGATATCTGGAAAAGTCTGGAGACCTTTTTGTTCGTCAGCACTCGGGGGGACACTACCGCATATAGAGTGGAGCAGACTGAGTACCTTCTAACCATCACAGCAAGGGCAGGATGGCACTACCACAAACACTTTTCCCGTCTTTGTGAAGAAACTTTCTGGTCAGGCGTGGTGGCGTGCACTGGTAGCTACAGCATTTGGGAGGGTAAGACAGGAGAATTACAAGTTTGATTCCAGCCTGAGTTACATAGAGAGACCCAGTCTCGAATTAAAAGCTGTCATGGTGTCATTGAGAATCTTGGGCTTAGAGGTTTCTAAAGGGAACCAAGATAATGTAAGAATCTTACATCTTTGTAATACCTGTCGAGTGAATCTTAGATTACCTGAGTGATAAAGAGCTTACTAGCTTCTTACTTCACAGATATACATTCTGTTGTTGAGAACTTGATTAGAAATTGCCTCCCTGGGCCAGGGTGTAGCCAGTGGCAGAGTACTTATCTAGCATGTGTTCAGTCCTCTACACCTGAAAAAACAAATCATCTCCCTAGAAATCTGCGTTCTTGTAAGTGGTTAGGCATTAGAAGTCTCTTCTTGGGCTGGGGATTTAGCTCAGTGTCATAAACACCTGCCTGGCAAGCACAAGGTCGTGAGTTCAATCCCCTGGTACCAAAAAAGAAAAGAGAAGAGAAGAGAAGAGATCTCTTCTTTCTCCCACACAGAGGCCCTTGAGGTGTTTATAGAGCCTGCTCCCTGTCATTCCAGACAATCTTCACAATAGACCCCACACTGTATACCTGGTTCCATGATTTCTCTCTGCATGTGCGTGTTCCCAAATGTGACTGTATGCTTGCTGATGCCAGAGACAGTCTCACTCATCTTCATATCACTCATTTAGCTAGTGCCGTTCATGTATTCTGGTCATAGAAAAGGCCAGCTCTCTGAAGTGGCTAGCAACATGGAAAAGATACCAGGTATTGTCAGTAGGCTACAAATTATAGTACTACATATTGTCTCTGATATTTTTGCTAATTTTCTTTAAGGCAAAGATGGGTTCTCATAATTTATAAAGACTGTGAGAAAAGTCTTTGTTTGTAGAGCAGGTGGATTGCCCAGTATGATGTGGAGTGCTTCTCATTTATGACTTCACAACAGAGAAAATACCTCTTACTGCTCTGCTGTCCAGTGTGTTGGGTTAATTTGGGAGAGATAATGTCAGTGACCTGGCACTGGGCCAACTTCCAATTAGCACTCCTTATAATCTCTGATTTCACTTTAAAAGTAATTGCTGAGATTTTCTCAGCTACTCTGAACATAGCATATACACTTTTAATACTGCATTTATTTCTCTTATCTAAAAGAAAAAATCTTTTCTAGGTTTCTTTAACATTTTTAAATTATTTTGAAATAATTTTAGAGTTAACTGGAAAAGTTGCAAAAACAGTAGGACCATCATGCAATTTCACTTAGAATCCCCAAATGTTGCTTACTCTCTCTTTCTTTCCCCAACATTTACATATAACTGTTTTCTTCTGAATCATTTTAGCAAGTTGTTAACAATACATTAGTGTGTATTTTCTCAATACAAGAAAACAGCATTCTTTTACATCCATCAAAACAGTACTGTTACCAAAATCTGGAAATTAACAGTATTGATACAGTACTGTTGTCTAATCTACAAACCTTTTAAATTTTGCCAGTTTTCCTACTAAAAAACTATCAACTTTTATAACAGAAGAAACAAAATGCCCTTTTCTGGTTGGCCCTACTTCAGAATCACATACTGTGTTCAGTTTTCATTGCCTTCTGTCTCCTTTAATCTGGAACCATTCTATCTGTGTCTTTGTGATTTCAACATTTCTAATGACAAGCCATTATTTTATCAGCAGCATAAATGCCTGCCTGGCAAGCATGAGGTTGTGAGTTCGATCCCCAGTACCCCCCCCCCAAAAAAAAAAGTCCCATCCTATGAGTGGTGTTTCCTTGTAATCAGTGCGTTGTGCATTTGGGGTTGGAATGCAACAGAAGCAATGTTGTGTCCTCAGCGCTTCCTGTCAGGAGACACATGTTTCTCTTTGTTCTATTCCTAGTGATAGTGCTTAGATTTCTTGGTTAAACCGGTGTTTGCATGTTCTCTCCCATAAAGTTACTGCTTCCCTTTTCCAATTGGTGGTCAGGGAAATAGATGCTTCAGCTGATAATTTGAACATAATCTCATGAGTGATAAAACAGCACAGGTTGCCTTGAAAGCCAGCCAGTGGATGTCCCCACCCACATGTTCAGCTGGGGCTTTGAGTGGTGACACTATACTCTTACTTAAGGAATGATTATGAATCAGTCAAGCAAAGGAAAGTGGGGAAAATATTCTAGAATATGAAATTGTGAATCCAGCACGAAGTGTAGGAAACCACACTGTCTGGCAGCTGGAGTTCCAGGCCTGATCTTGCAGAGTTTATGGACTGAAGATAGCAGCCTCAAAGTACTCAGTCTATGGGGAGCTGGAAACGGAGGCTCTGTGCTTGTGTCTCAGACCTGGGCTCCCTTTTTTTTCTGTTTCGTACTTTGTTCTCTCATAATTAACACAGAGCCAATTATTTGGAAATAGTAGGAAAGTGAGGGGTTAGGGAGGGAAATCATAGTATTTGCCAGTCATATTAGTTACATCATCTGGTGCTCAGTTTGATAACGCTAGAAATTGGTTTCCTTCTCATAAGTGCAAGTCATCTTTGAAAAAAAATTATATTGCTATTTTTCTCTCGCTTCTTCAGTATGAAAATTAGGCTAAAGCTGAGTGTGGTGGCACAGGCCCTAATCCCACCTCTAGGAAGGCCGAAGCAAAAGGATGATGGATTCAAGGCCAGGCTGGGCGACAGAGGGAATCCCAGGCCAGCCTGGGTTACAGAGCAAGACACTGCAGAAAGCAGGCAAGCAGGCAAGCAAGCAAGCAAAGGAGAGAGAGAGTAAAAAGAAGAGAAGGAGAAAGGAAGGAAAGGAAGGGCAGAAAGGGAGGAGAGGGATATAGATCAGTGGTATATGCCAGCATGTGCCAGGCCTTGGGTTTAATCCTAGCATGGGGGAGGGGTGCGCAAAGAAAAATAAGCAAAAATCATGCATATAAAATAAAAGTTCACTTGACTTTAGCCCTCAGGTACATATCTGAGAAACCACTGTAAATTTTGTAACAGTAAAGCAGAGTCATTACTCTGTTCTCTTTGATGGCCAGCAGTTTAAAATATTTTATTTTAGTAGCAGCAAGTACTTACTCACCAGTGTCTACAGTAGCAGGGACAATCAGACCTGCTAGGACTTTTTCCAGGCTCCTGTCAAGAAATTCCTGTCATTCTCCAAGTCTTCAGTTAAATTCCTGCCAAGTCATTTCCTCTCTTCTACTCAGGAGGTCATCCACAGGAGGTGACCAGGGGTGATAATTGTCAGCAAGAAAAGATTAGGGACTGTGTCTAGGTTCTAATGACATACAGACAAAAATAAATTTTTAGAAGAATTCAGTGAGGTTTCCAAGATATGGTAAATTTCTCTTTTAAGAGAAGCCACCAAGGGGTAAGAACTCTTAATTCTGTCCAAAGGAATCCTGTGCTTCAGTTTTCATAGCTGTCTGCCATTTGCTTCCTCTTGCTTAGGTGGAAATGTGTAGGCTGGCCCAAATAAGTGTAGTTTTTCTCTTTTCATTCACAAATATTGAGTGTTTTCTATGTACCAGGCACTATAAATTCTATCCTCATGGAGGTTACTGTCCGATAAGATGAGAAAGAGAGAGAGAGAATATAAACCAGAAATAGCCATATTAGTGACTGAAGAACCTTAAAATGAAAGCTTCACAACTTTCATTTGGACAAATGGTATTCTCTTTTATTCAAATTCACTCTTTTAAACAGTCAGTGGCATTTAGTGTACTCACACTGTTGTGCCACCATGGTCTCTATCCATTCCCTAACAACGTCATTACCCTAAAAAGAAACTCCCATTAAGCAGGACTTCTTACTCCACTCTGGAAACCACTAGCCTGCTTCTGTCTCGAATCTCCTATTCTAGATGCTTCATATAAATGGAACCACATCCTAGGTGACTTTGATATTTTTGAGATTGATGTGGCATGCATCAATACTGCATTCCTTTTTGAGGCTGAATACTATTCTAGTTTAAACTATCACATTGTCTAAATTATGCTTAAAAATTAACTCCTTTCTTTTGAGTTGTTTCAGAGTGATATTTCCTGAGATGAGTGTAGTTAAATGTTAGTATATTTCCTTACAATGGGGAAAATCCTGCATTCTGTCTGCCCTTGTGTCTTGTCAAACCTCTTAACAAGGCATTGATTCTATTTTCTGGTTCCAACAACTTGGTAATGACTACTGACAAGAATTCTTCAGCATTCTGTATGAAATCACTGATGTCAGTTCCTGCTGTTGTGAAAGACTGGGTTATGGTAACATGGAAACATATGGAGGCTTTTTTTTCACCAAGTCATAAAATTACAGCTGTGCAGCCAGTGCAAAGAAAGCTAAGAATCTGCTTCCTCTGCTCAGCATAGAAGTGCTTCACCGAGTTTCCGTACCCTCAGCCTGTGCTGTTCCCAAAAGAGGCTTAGAAAAGCAGCTTTCTTCTTAGTCAGCAGCTGTGTGCTTATTGCCCTGGGAGGGGGTGGTTGTCCACTGGGCGTCTGGCAGGGAGAAATGGCTGCTCTGCCCACTCCTGGGACGAGGTATCAACTTGGGTAAAGTGTGGGTGATGCAGACGTTTAACATTCTACCCACTCTCTTCTGGTCTATGCCCCACTCATTCTTGGACACGACTCCACTTACATCTCCACAGTACTGGCCAAGCCCTGTTACTGGCAGAGTAATGGGCGAGCTGTAGAAGGCTGTCATGTGGACTTTCATGTCAGGACACACGGTCCCTTATTGAACTTAGCTCCCCTTTCCTCTCATCCTCTGCTCGCCCAAGAGCTAATGTTTCTGGCTGTTCCAAAGTAGGCTGATGCACGCTGCACATTTGTCCCATCCTGTCCAGTGATGAAAACAAGACAGAGCATGTATTAAACAAACTCTGATCAAACTACCTTAAAAATGGTTTTTCATTTCACAGGAAACTTTTTCAGAATACCACAGAAGAAGCAAAGGGAAAACTTTGTCATTTGTTTCTAATTTATATTGCTTGAGACTTTCCCAGGAAGTGGGGAATTTACTGTCCCCTCACTAGAAACTTCTAATAAAGAGTTTTGAAAGAAAATTTAATTAAATCAGCTGAGTGTGATGGCACAGAGCTACAATCTCAGCACTGAGAAGGCTGAGGCAGGACAACTGCTTAGTTCAAGGTCAGCCTGAGCTACATAGTAAATTTAAGGACATGTAAACTACATAGTAAGACCCTGTCTCAAAAATAAAATAAATCATACTTCTGTTAGTTAGAAGGATGGAATAACATTATTTTTAAAAAGATAGTATTTGCAATCTTCCCTTAAATTATCTGTTTCTGATTCAGTTGAAGTAAAAGTTGCATAAGAATGGTGTCTCACCTAGGTTTGGTGGCACATCCTTGTAATCCCAGAACTCTGGGAAACTGATACAGGAAGACAGATTCAGGGCTAGCTTGAGCAGTGTAGCAAGACCCTGTCTCAAAATAAAAAACAAAAACATCTTGGGCGGGTACGGTAGCTCAGCACCAGAGCTCTGGGTTCAAATCCCAGTACTACAAGGAAAAAAAAAAAAAAAAGGAATGGTGTCTCCCCATCTAGGAAAGGAGCTAAACAATTCTGGTTAATCCATTCTCTCCTGGAGCCTTCATCAGATTGAGGTGCCTAGTGCTGAAATGGTAGGGTGACTAGAGGCTTCAGGTTTTGGTTACATTATAGTAAGACTGAACATCAAATGAAAGTCAAGCTTACTCAGGATGTAATACCCTACTGCAGACTTCAGACCAAGGGGAGTATGATCTAGCACTTACATTTCGTTATCACTTGTTAAGACCAGAATTCTCTCTTGGGGTGTATTTATAATTTTTTAATATTAAAGTTTTTCAAAGGACTTATACTTAATACATTTGTGTAATATTATATACATTCCATTTGAAGTCACTTCACCATCTTTTTTTAGCTTCCTTTTAGTTTTTATTAAAGTAAGAGATTAAATTACCTAGATTTTGGGCAGTTATGGCTGGTTTCAAGAATCTGTAAGCATTTAAGGAGAACATCTCTCCTAGAAGACACTTCAAGCACTGTGATCTTTCCCACTCTAAGGTTCTTTTTATGGAGTGCAGGGGCCTTCAGTTTCTATAGCTGTTTTCCCTCATATCACCCTTCTAATATCTGGATGCTCAAACTCAGGGCAGCAACACTGAGGTGAAAGAAAAGTTAAGGAGACAGGAACTGCAGACACCAAAACACTTCTCAGGCTTCAAATGGTTAAGATCATCAAATGGTTAGGACTGGATACAAGCAAAAAAGATCATCAAATGGTTAAGACTGGATACAAGCAAAAGATGTACCACAGAGTAGTTTCTGTGGGCAGAGTTGGTTGTTTTAGCTCAGGTTACATGGCCTAAACTACAGAAGTGTATTCTTCTACAGTGAGAAGAGCAAGGCGTCAGCAGGGCTAGTTTGTCTGAGGCCTCCCTGGCTTACCAGGGGTCCTCTTCTCTCTGTGGCCTGGCACAGCCTTGTCTATGCAGGTGTTCCTGGCATCTCTTCTTCTTCTTATGAGGCCATCAGTGCCATTGTATAGGGCCTCAGCCTTATGACTCTATTAACCCTAGTTACCCCTTTGTGGCTTGTCTCCAAATACAGTTCCATGGAGCTTAGCACTTCAGCATGTGAGTTTGGGGGTTACACAGTTCAGAAAATAGCACGGGTTGTAACTATGACCACTCACTAGGTGTATGTGTGTTGTGCAGCATGCCAGTTTACAATACTATCTCATTCAAGTCCCCCCGCCTTTTTTTTTTGGTGCTGGGGATTGAACCAAAGTCTTGCACATACTAGGCACTACCCTACAACTGAGCTACATCCCAAGCCCCTCATCAAATCTGAAGGTAGATTTACATATATTTAACTGCAATTAAAAGTTCTACAAGACAAGCAGTATTCTTCCCCATTTAACAAATGAGAGAACTGAGGCTTAGAAAGTGAAGCAACATATTGTAGGCTTGTCTTACTTTTTTCGTTGCTGAGAAAAAAATACCTGGCACCCCAGGTTAAAGGAGGAAATGTTTATTTGACTCACAGTTTGTGGAGGTTTTAGTTCATAGTTGGCTGTCTCTAAGGTGGCATGGCAGAGGAGAAACAGTGCATGGGAGGCAGAAGGCAATAAACAGCAAGAAACTAGTTATCAGCAGCAACCCTCTTTTGTCTCTTATATCTTATACAGGCTACGCACCCTTAGGGCATGTTTAATCCTAGCATTGTACCATGAATCAGCCCCAGCATCACACCCTCAATCCCAGTGGTATACACCCTCCATCCGAGTAACATACGTCCTAGATCCAGCCACCTCTGAAAAGCTCCCAACTATGACCACATGATGCTTTGAGAGGAACATCTAGATACAGGTTTTAACAAGGCCACAGCAATTCAAGAACCAAACCTGTCTTCTAGCACCCTATGCTTGTATTCCTAACATTTTAGGTTGATTTGTGATACTATATAGCAAGAGAAAATGTGCCTCTCGAATCTTCCTTCCCAAATAAAAGATAAACCAGCAGAGTTTCACAGCATATTCTAGCAGAGTCCAGACAGGGCTGTCTTCCACTTGTAAAGACCACACCAAGAGTGGAGAAGGCCTCGGGCTACTCAGTGTGTGAGGCCTGACCAATGTCTCCCAGGGAGCATGTTAGAAACCTGAGATGGCCCAGCTGACCTGACGCCCGGGTCATGTCCTGTTTTAACAAGCCTCACAGTTTCCTGTGCATCTAGTGCGAGCAGCTCTGCTTATGCTGCCTTGGCTTGTGGAAAGCACTTTTCAGGGCCAGGTGATGCGTCTTCTGCCTCTTCCATGTTTATCAAACAGCTACTCACTACTTTATACATACATGTGTCTTACAGACAGGGATGTGCTAGCTCTCTGCACAAATTTTGTTGAATGGTAAATTTGTAAGATCATTTCCACATTTGTTTCTTGTAAACTTTACAAGACAGGATCTATGTGGCTACAGATGATCCACTTGCAGGACATAGAGGAATCCGGTTTCTGAGCCTGTAAACCAGAGGCCCAGCCACTGATGTAGGACAAATTAATGAAGATAGATGCCATGGAGTGGGGCCAGCAGGGACCAGCCCAGCCTACCTCCCAAGTCGCTGCCTACTATGTGCTTTGAACTCAGAGGAAAGCATTGCAGGGCAGCAGAACAGGAGACATTCAGGACTCCTGGTCTCAGGGTTGTAGGCACAAAGGAAATATCCAAGTCTTATTTCATGGGCTTCTGTGTAGCATTATTTAATTGTAATGGTGACAGTGTTAGATTTGAGTAGATTGCTGTCACTTATCAATTAGTCTACAGGGAAATGATCTTCACTTCTGTGACTAAAGCTTTTAGAAGTTACTTTTGGCATCTTGGACCCTCTAGACTCTGAAAATCATGGTGTGGCTACAATTTATAAAGTTAAGATATGAGAAAAATGCACTCTTTGGAAAGTAAAGGATAGAGGTTTAGGGATCATTCTTGTGGAGTCATTACAACCAGGTAAGGTAATCTGTTATATACAGAAAAGTCATATTGTTGACGATAATTAGAAAAGGAAACAAAGTTGAGAAAAGAAGGGGATGCTAGGGAGCTGGGAGAGAACCTGAATTTTCAGGGCAGCCTTGGAAGAAATGGTAGAAATTATGGTAAGGCTGACCCAGTGTTGCAGTGTGTGATTATGGTGGCACAGAGATGAATGATTACTCAGAAACAAGACTTAGTTTAATCACCGAGAAGCCCAGAGGGGCTATCTCAACTGAGAGCACCCAGCATTAACAGTTTTCCCAGGAGAGACCCGATACTGAGAACTCTCCTTTATTTAGAATATTAGTGTAAGTGAAAAAAACAGTTTAGGCAAGGAGCTGTCTCAGGGGTAGTAGTTTTACTTGGAGGAAGAGCACGGACATTGGCCAGATACAATATGCTTCACTAACCTAAACTTCCTGTTGTTTAACCATTCATTTTGTATAGAACCTATGTACTTTGGGCCCATAGTTAAGCCATCCTCTCCTTCACCAAGTCCCCACAACCCAGGGCCTTGAATTTGTATCAATACTTGGACTCCCTTGTTCTTAGGGAGGAGGGAGCTGATGAGTGAAGAGAGGCCCAAAGGGCCAGTGGACTCTATTCGGTAGCATTCTGGGATCATCATGATAGAGGAAGGATGGAGCAACATTAGATGTCTGGAGATTTCCTCTCTGTTTAAAACGAATACGCACAAGCTTGGTGTCCTAGAGCACACTGTCATCCCAGGTGCTTGGGAAGCAAGAGGGTTATAAAGTTAGGGCCAGCCTGGGAAATTTAGCAGGGTCCTGTATAAAGGAGGCATGGAGGGAAAAGGAAGGAAAGGAAAGATGTCCTTGTGCAAAGAAAACTAATTTGCTCGAAATCCTCTTCTGTAAGCATCCTTGTGTTCAAATTATCACCGATTTCTTACTTTAGGCATGTAACAAATATAAAAAGTTGTTGTTTTCTTACTTTAGGCATGTAACAAATACATGTAATGCCTGTTAAATACTTACATGGCACATGGCATTTCTGTATTCTGACCCTTCATATAAAAATTCATTTAATCCTCAGGACAACCTTGTAAAGCAGGCACACTTAAAATCCACAATTTACAAATAAGGAATCTGAGATACAGAGAATTTAAGTAATGTTCTCAAGCCTCTGAGGGGGAGAATTAGATGTCAAATCTAAGTAGTCTCACTCCAGATCCTAAATGTTAAATTATTACTGCCTACCAACCTAGGGGTTTTCTTTCAAAGGGGCTAAAATAAAAACCTGTGTCATATCAACCACATTCTTAGTAACACTCATATATTTTATTCTGTGGCACTCATAAATGCCTTTTTTCCTCTGGCCAGATTGTGGTGTTTGCAGCCAGAGCCACATTTTCCTATTTATTTTGCATTCTCACAATACCCAGAAGTACTTGTTAAGCAGTGAATGAATGAATCAATGAATGAGCCAAAATATTTCTCTGATTCACTGTGTGCCTCTTTAAGTATCTAAGGAAAGGATAAGCACAGAGTCTTATATCACCTGATCTAGAAGTTCTTGTAGGATAAGAACAATAGTGCTTTCCTTGATCTTGGAGTCAAATGTGCTGTTTGAAGAATTAATCTTTGTGCTCAGAAATGTGAAGCTTCAGAGATAGAACTACAATTAGAAATTGCTAATCCATGATGTTCTGCAGTATACAATGTAAACAAATAGAATTCACAGCTACCTCATTCTGGACAATCAGATGTTTGGAAAGGAGACAGGATATAATATTTGAATAGTTACTGTTGGGGGTTTGCTAGGTGCTTTGTAAATCTTTGTTCATTTAATCTTCACCACAATTATTCAGGACATACATTAAGACATGAGCTGTTGTTTTGTTTCATTTTTTGAGACAGGGTCTTCTGTATAGTTCAGGCTCATCTTGAACTATGTAGTCCAGGCTAGTCTTGAACTCATGGTGATCCTCTAGTCTCAGCCTCCCAAGTACTGGGGTTACAGGTGGATGCCACCACGCCCAGCCTAAGAGATGAGATTTGTTCTGAAAGGTTAGGTCACTGCATCAAAAAATGACATCTTATTAGAATGTCAAACTCACACAGGTTGGCTTCAAGAATTTGACTTTCACTTACTGCTGTGTCCAATATGGGGGCCATATCTCCTTTTTCCAGATTGACTACATGGCTTTGCAGATCTCATCCACCATCTGTCCTGTGCAGTGTACCACCTGCAGTCCATCTGAGAGCTTGGGCTGAGTTGGAATTTGAGTTGGGCTGCAGAATTGCTAAGCCATGTCTACTACTTATGTCCAAAGTGTGAAGGTCTGTTGGGGGGTTTTCTAATGTGATTCTCTTGGCCAACAGTTTGCTGCCTTGTATCACAGTCATCTGTAGAATTCGTTTGCTTTACCTTTATGTATTTTGGCTTCTGAACTTGCTAATTTGGCATGTTTAATTCTAAGCTTCAGTAAATTCAAAATATTAAAAATGTATTATTTAAAAACTCCACATAACTGAGTGTGATGAGTGTAGGATTACACAGCTGTAATCCTAGCTACTTGAGAGACTGAGATCACAAATTTGAGGCCAGAGAGGTAAATTAGAGAGACTCTATCCCAAAGTAAAGTAAAATAGGCTGGGATGTAGCTCAGTGGTAGAGTACTCACCTACCGTGCATAAGGCCCTGGGTTCCTCACCTGGTACCAGAAAACAAAAACAGAAACCCCGTACATAAAAACCAGCAATGTGTTGAAGAGGGTCGGGCACTGACATACTTTTCAGGCCTCTGGTGCTCAGGACTAAAAAACTATGGGGAGGCCAAGCTCCTCATCTACCCCCACCTGGAGTTCATTTATCCTACACCCTCAGACAGAATAAACTTGAGATGAGCAAAACAAAATTAAAGTAAAAGAGAAAGGAAAGGGGGAGGTGGGGACCATAACAAAATGGTACACTCCCCCTACCTGCGTGGCTGTTTACATAATTGTGTTGTTATAACATTTCCTGTACTTTTCTGTAAGCTGATGCTGCCCTAATTATAGATTCTCAAAAGAACACTTCATTGTACCCCAAATTACATAGTACTTTAAAAAAGTACCTTCTTACTGGTTTACCAAATACCTTATAAACTCGTAATTACATAAAACAATTCAGGATCCAGAATAAAAACAGCCTGTACTGTTAACAGATGTTGGTATTGTTACATAATTGAGTACAAGGCTTTCAAAGATCTGTAATATTTTTCTCGTGTAAAAAGAAAAAAATTACTCATTATAGTCATAATGTGTCACTTAGACTCCTGATCAAACAGAATGCATGTGTTCTATTCTGTGAGCTCCATACAGTTCATTGTAAAGGGACTTGTCTTTGTGGAGGGCAAAGTGCCACCTACTCCAGCAAATTGTTTCTGCGGCATATGCGCCTACTTGTTAGCCTGTGGCCACCTGGGCCAGGCAGGGGCTGGACCCTCTTTATCCTCAGAGCACCTGCACACCACAGCTCCCCAGGGCTCAGTGCTGGGGAGGTCGCCATCCCCAGCACTGGCTCCCTCTGAGATCCCTAGGACTTCTAAGAACTCCTTTCCCACCAGAGCCTTCTCGTCATCCTCGGAAGCCAAGGCAACAGTCTGCCCTTCCATCTGGAGCTCTCGCCCTGCTCCCGTGCGCTGGTCTGTCTTATGATGGAAGTGGCTCCAGTGACACAGACAGTAACCAAGTAGAGCAAGAGAGGAAATAAATCCTGCTGTTGAGGGCTGGGCTTAATGTTTCACTTAGTTTTCTGCGTTGTTATTAAGGGAAAAAGTTACTTAGGTAAGTACAACTGGACAGAGACTTGCGTTTCTCCACGACAGAAACACAACAGGGAAGACTTAGAACTTTGTATTGACAGACATCCCATATTTAACTCACCGGAGACGAATCCCACCCCCTTTCTTTCTTTTCTTTTTTTTTTTTTTTGTACTGGGCATTAAACGCAGAACCTTGCACTTGCCACGTAGATGTTTGTGCCACTGAGCTATATCCTTAGCCCAAGAAATGTCATTTTGGAACAAGCCAGAGATACTCACAAGCTTACTAACTCATTCATTCCTTTGAGTTCTTGATATCCACTTTAAGATAGTTCTTTTCTCTAAGAAAACCATCCCTTTTGTAGCAATAATTTTGAAAAACAAGTTGATAAAATGGGTTTCATGTATTTTTATTCTTTGGTTTTGTTGGAATTTTTAAAATCTCACTTCTGTTTCTATAATTTTTCCCACATTCACTTCTGTGGTGACTCCTTGTGGCACACCAATTGGGCCAGGGAGACCAAAGTACAGGGCTGGGACAGTCTGTGAGTGTGGAATGCATGCTTAGAATGCATGCTCCATGCCTGAGATCAGTCCCTCACAGTGCAGAACAAAACAAAAAAATTCAACAACCAAATTTGCAATTACAAAATAAAACCCTGAAAATAGATTGATTCATAAGTGCTAGTGGATGAGTGTTGAAAGTGACATTATGGTGACATTTTATGGCACTACAACATCAGCATTACCAATTTTATGTCAATAAACAGCTAGGTTAACTGATTTACTTTGTGCTTACCTGCTTTTTTTTTTTTTCAGTTAAAGCAAGCAGACATGGGGAACAGAGATACATTATCATAAACCACCTATTTTCTCCTGTAAACACTGACATTGCTGGTGCTTGAGAGTCCTGCTTTAGTTTATTTTTATTAGTATATGTTTGCAATACATGCTAATTACATTCTACTAGGTTTGGTACATACACATCTCCCATCTTGATCCCAGTGATTCCCCCTTTTCTCTGTTTCCCTAGTTCTCTGTCTCTAGAGTCTGCCTCTTGTTGAACCGGTCTAACTCTGCTTCCAGATCTTTTCCCCGGTGTATTTCCATTTGTGTCACCTAGCTTCACCCTTGTGAGAGCTTGTTTCAGAGTAGCTCATACTATTTATTTTGGTGACTTTGAAATTTTTCTCCCACAGTACTGGGGATCTCACTCAGAGCGTGTCACTGTGCCATTGAGCTATATATATATACTCCAGCACTATTCTGCTGACTTTTCATTTCATTTCATAGGACTTTGATGCTTTTTTGTAGTTTAAAAAAAATACTGTTTATCATGTGAGCCAAACCTGAAGCTTCTGAGTTTGAAGTACAATATGGGTGTCCTTGGCTCAGCAATGAGATATATAAAGGCCCCTCTGTAAGGTAGTGACAATGACTGTGGCACCCTGGCAGAGCAGCTTGGGCTCTTCTCCCCAAGTTCTGATCACAGTATCTTAAACAGACATTCTGTTTTCTTGGCACAATTTGTTCTATTTTCTTGCAAATTAATATGGTACTTGCAGGTCACAAGGCTAAACTGTACACGGTATTTCTGAATGGTGCACTTGGGAGAAGCAGATATATTAACTGTTACTCTGAAGTTGAGAATTTGAACTATTAATTGCTCTACTGCATTTGTTCTCTGTGTAAAATTTTGTTATAACAGTGCTAATTACTAAGCAGCTGAATTTGTGAAAAAGTGCACAGCAGTAATTTGCACCTTACTGTTGTCTTGCTATTAAAAAATTATGAACATATACACAGGGCACTTGCACTGGATTTCTGGACTTCCCAAGGGCACATTTATCTTTGGGTCACAAATGCTTTGACTTGTGTTCAGCATTTGGTTTTTATATTTGTGTTTTTCAGACCCTCTTTTTACCCTAATAAGAGCTGTTGACTTGCTTTTCTTGGGACATTTTTAAGAGGACAAGGGGCATAGAGAGATAAAAGGCTGGAGTTATTAAATTACTGTAAACTTGTATTTATTTTGCTAGTTTTAGAACAAGAAAAGTCCCCTTTGAAGTTTCTTCCTACTATGTGAAATCATGAACTGAAATAATGAAGATTTTAGGATTTTTTAATACAGTGTTAGAGTCAGTGTATCAGTGGCTGAAAAAATATGTTCTGTGGATTCACACTCCAAGTAATTGTTTTACATAGAGTCGATAACAGATGCAAACTAAGCAGTTTTGTGTTTTGTTTTTGTCTCTAGAAAGAACAACTTCAAATATTGGGGAAGACTTTGTTTTTGCCTTATGGATGGGTCAAAAATGTGCTCCTGGTAGCTTACAAGTGTTAATACCTATGGGTTAAAAGCACGATGAAAGGAGCATATTTCACATACCTGTTATTTGGACTTCTGGCTGCCAAAACTTTTTTTTTTTTTAACAAGAAATTTATATTTGTAAAAAGTGATTTTTTTTTTCCTTTTCCAGTGCTGAAGTTTTACTCTACTTAAAGAAATCCTGCTTGTGGGCAGAAAGCAGAGGTTTCAAAGGAATTTCATCTGCATATGGTTTTATTCGATAATCCCTTATCCTCCATCTTCAGCAATCATTCCTTTGCTCTCCTGCCTGTGGCTACATTTCTATCTCTGCATCAATTAGCACAGTGATTTATACAACAAGCAAGCAGTTTAGAGGTAATGGTACACAATTAACATCTCATTCCACCATAAAGGGTATGCTAAATACCCCAGTCATTGCTTTCTCTGCCTGGAATTGAAATAAGTGTTTGTCCTAATTCATATGCTATCTGATGTGAAGTGGGCCTGCTTTGTGCTGCACTACACCATTAATCTAATTATAGATAGCTGCAAATGAAGTGCTGTCAGAGCTGGGAGATTGAAGAAAATAGCCTTTTGTCATTTAGCCTGACTCTGTGAAGCAAGATCGCACTTTACAGGGCACTACTGCAAAATGGAAATCTCAATAATATTGCTGCCTGTTGCATCTTTTCTAATTACTACAGCGTTGTAAACACAACTGGGCGCTGATATAAATAGAGCTGTAGATATGCTGTCATGTGGGTTGTAGGAGAAAGTCCTCCGAGTGCTGTTGAATTAAATGATGCATCCTGATTGACAGCTACCTTGAGACTATGCTGATGGAGTCGTCACCACATTATGCTAACAGACTGCTCCACCACTGCAGCTGTACGGGGCTGGGGCTTGCCAGACCCAGGGCTTTCTCTGATCTCTGTTCCTTTCACCTTCGCCTGAGCTGTGATGCCAAGAGGACAGCCGTGGGCTTTGATTCTGTGTGTTTAGAATAGTTTCTTGGAGATAAATTGTTTTTGCTAGGAATCGACTACTAGGCCCTGTGTGCAGATAGAGGGCAGTGCATTGTGTGCAGCTTTGGATCTGAGTGTGTTTTCCTGCAAGTGTTAAATGATAAATTACAATTCTGATTCCACCTAAATGTTTTCTGACATGATGTTTTTAACAATGTGTGATTGTCTAGATCATTACTTCTGCCACTTTAAAAACAGTGATCATTTTTTGCAGCTCTGAGTTAGGGAAGTAGACCTTTGGGGACTGCTGGAGCATTTGCTTTCACACCCTGGAAAGGAAGATGCAGCTTACTGCTTAAGCCTTGCGGGGCAGAAGGTATAAAACCTTGCAAAGGAAGAGAGCCTTCAAAAAAAATGTGTCTGCCACCATACTTAGGAAAGGTCAGGCGTAGTTTTTGGGCTAGTGATTCAGGATCTGAAGATAATCAGTGTAAAATAACTTATAGTAAAGGTTCATCACTGGCCTTTGACTCTTTGATATAGCTTAGATGGTCAATAATTGACATAAAAATTAGCAATTGACTGTACATATCCTGATTGTCACTGGAAGAATGACTTGAAAGTGGAAATAGAGCTGAACCCACTTTAAGAGATTCTGAAATTCCAGGTGAAACCACCATATGTAAGCACACCAGAAACGGCAGCATGGTATTATGTGGGGTCTGTACGATCACTAGGCTATCTAGAGGTCTTAGAAAAGAAATCAAACATAAACTCAAACTCCCTAAGGGGGCGCATGTCCTAAATGAACCAAGGATCCAGCAGGATGGCATTCTGTTCTGTGTGCCCACCTGGGCAGAGCTTTTCTTAAAAGAGCGGCACTGAGTTCTTGTGGTTTTCTGCTTGTGCCTTTCACATCTGCTGCGATTTATTTTCTTTCTTTCTTTGACACTTTTTGGGAGAAATTTTCTTGTTAGACATGCTTTCATATTGTAGAAACCATAAAATTAATTGCTAGGAGACCCAGGTTGGGAGTGATTTTACATAACTGGTTTATTAGCTAACCTCATTCTTTTCCATTGTTGTCACATTATGGATTGAGGAGCTGGTGCAGGCCAAACCTGTTCTCTGCTCAAAGTGACACCTGTTCTCTGATCAAAAGTGACACAGCAAAGTGTTTTCAAGAACTTTCTTCATGTGATGGTGGTTTGGAGAGCAGCTCCCTGAAGTCAGCACAGTGAAGCTCCATGTGCTAGGGAGCCTGGCCTGCTTCCACTTCAGCTCCACAGTGACCAGTCCCAGCACCAAGTGGCTTCTCATCCTTCAGCTGCGTCTTCTGACCTACATAGCGTGAAACCCTGACATCTTTCAGAGCTTGCCCATCCATCCTGTCTGCCTTCCAGGCCCTGAACCTGCACACCCTGAAAGCATCAATTGTGTGGTTTTTCTGCTTGAAGACAACAGAAAATCAAAATCTTTACCATCTGGGGAATTTTGCACACCTGAGGGATTTTTTAGTGCCCATCCAAAAAACTGAACTTGAACCCCAAAGTCACCATAGGGTGCTTTCTTGAACTCTCTCACCTAGCTGACTGCTCTAGATTCTCAAAGAATCCAAAGAAACCACAAGCTACCAATTTTGATTGGAAGTTCTGAGAGCCCTGTGTCTATTTTTAAATGACTTCTTTTGGGGTATCAAAGGCTTCCAGTTTTCACCAGGCCATTCACGTGGATGACCCATATGCTGTACCCTCTGGGATGCAGCCAGGCACATGCCCCATGACTGGCACAGGAGCCATCAAGAGGCCACTTTCAGAGGGTGTTTGTATGGGCACAGGGACACAGGCGGAGTCAGGACAACATCAAAGGTAATCTTAAGAAGAGAACCTTCTCTCTGCCTCCCCTCTTTATATTCAGAAAGGTCATTTCTAAGCCAACTGTGTGCAGCCAGGCTTTTCCTGAGGAGTTTACTCTACTGTTATTTTTTACTTGTGATTACAATAAGTCGCTTATCCCCCAAACAGATTTAAGAACAATAAACAAATACAAAAGAAAAAGAACATCTCATCAGTAACAAAGCCTGTATCTAAAGACATTGAGTTTGATGACTCTTTTACATCTCTTTCCAAGCAAAGCAGGAGCCCTACAGTGAAAGGAATCCAGAAGATATGAAAATTATAAAAATAGTAAGAGGATCCAGTTTTAGTCCGGATCTGGTAATTTCTGGGGAGAAATGGTGCTGAATATAGCCTTAGGACTTTATTCAGGCTTATTCGTAATATAAGGTAGCTAAAGTTAGTTCTTAAATGTATATGCTCTGGTGAAAGACCATATACTGTATTCTCTTCAGTATTTACAGATAACTTTCTTGAAATCAGAGTATATACTTTGAAGTCAAACTGTGCACAAAACAAGGGGGGGAAATCTGTATATTACACTGAAAACTAATGAGGAGGCTTAATGCTGACCAGACCATTAGAAGGAGCATCCCAGGATGATGCCCCTTAGAAAAGTAACTTTCCATTAACTCTCATGCCTGTAGTGATCCTGGATTTTCCTTTGCAAGGCAGACAGAGCACAGATACTAAAACTGTGCAATTTGGCCCAATTATATGCCCCCCTCTCCTCCCTTACCCCCCCATAGATTTAATGAAAGACTGGAGGTACAATTCAATGCTGATAAATAGTCCTTCTGCCCTGAATGTTTATTAGACTGACAGCAGCATGCACTCTCCTTGCTTTTCTCCTTTGCCACTTAAGACTCAGATGAATTTTAATAGGAGCAGAAAGCTTTTATTTGCACTGTAATTTCACTTAAGGATCATATCCTTCAGAAACTGGCAGATGCTTGTGTGTCTTGATTGCAAAACATACACTCAGGAGTAAAGAAACATGCAAAAGATGTTATTATTCAACCTGTCATGGTGTCACAAATCTACTTGGAACTTAGGCCTCCAGAGCTCTTCACTTGGCCCTCCCTCGAGGCTTCCAAATAGGCCCTGTAAAGAGCCCACTTTCAGGTTCCTGCATCCCTGTACTGAATCCCAGGGTGACCTGGCTTGTCTTCCCATCCCTGCATCCTGCTGGCATGGCACCCATGGAAGGTGGTGGGGTACCCAGCTTTCCTGCAGCAAATCAGTGCTGCTCTGTGCTTCTGCCTCACCTGGGAGACTGGATCTGGTAGGAATCCAGAAATCTTTAAGTGATGGCTACGATTTCCCCAGGAACTCTTCTGCAGACCTTCTCATCGGATAGAACAAATTGTGGCTCATCTGTTCACAGAGATCTAGGATTTTCCCTGTCTAGTAAGAATTCTCTATTAGAAATGTTCTGTTTGACCAGACTTGCCTTAATGTATTGTACCCCTCAGTGTTTGAAGGCCACCTATAAAAGGCACCACGGAAATACCTGGTTGCATATATGGTTTTCTCTCACCGTTTTCAAAATCTTGATCTATGGTCTCAGTTCAGAAGGTGTTTTTATTGTATCTTATCTTTATCTTGTTACACTAGAAAGACCACATGGTACTGTGCCTGAAAAGAAAAGCATACCTTTTCTATTGTGAATGTAAAATTTTCTGTTACTGAAAAGTATTTGAATTTCAAAGATTGTTTTGCCCCAAGTGAACACTGAAACCCTTTGTCTTAAGTTACACAAACAGTGCAGAAGCTCTTGCGCGGGTGCAGGTGGTTTGAGACAGCAGTCTGCTGCCATCTACTGGTGGGTGTTCACACCGTCGCCATTGTGTTGGTCAACCCAACTTGGGGGTTCACCTTTTTCCGGATAAGTTTATAAATACCGAAGGAAATACAAGCAAAATTTTCGCTATTTTCTATTCATTTATAAAAAGTTTTTCTATGTTTTTCCTTAACGGTCCTGGGTGATTATTATATATCAATAATAACTGGAGTACTTCTTTTGTTTCAAGGAATGTTAAGAATATAACTGGGTCATAATATATGCCAGAAACAAATTAATATATTTTGATGCTATGTACAAGGATTTTTCAACATTTGACTTAAAGGATGTTACTGTAATTTTATCTAATGTTTTTATGTTATTGTAAGTTTAAAGTTAAAACTGATTTTGAATGGGCACTACTTTAGAGGAAAAGTTGATCATTTAAACACCTTTATGGTTTTGTTTTGTTTTCCCTCAAGTACAAGGTGCATGTCTTAACCAAACTTGCTGCAGAACTGAACAAATTTATGCTGGAGAAAGTGGCTGAAGACACAAGCAGCACTCTGTGCTCCCCAATGCCTGGAGTGGTGGTGGCCGTCTCTGTCAAGCCTGGAGACATGGTAAGGGCCCTGACTATCTCTGAGGATATGCTGGTCCCAGACTTCTCCTTAGATGAGAATGGTCAACAGTACAATGGTACACTATGCTTACTTTCTCACTCAGACTCAGACAAATGAATAGTCAAACAGATTTTGTGCATTCTTTGTCTACCTGTTTTGCATCTGAATTGTGTTGGTGATACCTCTGGGCACCTACCCTCCTCCCAAGTGATTTGGGAGTGGAGCTGAGAGAAGGCTGGATGCATTCTCCTACAGCTTAAATCCTGTGTTTTAGGGAGTATTGAAATTCTATTTACTCCTGATATTCTACAAATAGTCTTCCAATGGGGAGCTTTTTGCATGATTTCTGGACTAAATGCCATTTGGGAAAAGTTAATTCCATAATCTGTATAGTACTAGCACATTTCTAGAACTTGAGAAATAAAATTTAGGATCAGTTTGGAGTTTTGATTTTGTGACACTAACACACAAATCAAGGCCATATTAAAATGTCCTTGCGTGTTTAGTTTCAAGATAACTTGCAATAGATGAGTTGGTAGTATGCAGGCATTTTCTTTTTTTTTTCTTTTTTTTGGGTACCAAGGATCAAACTTATGACCTTGCACTTACCAGGAAAGCACTTGAACCATTGAGCTAAATCCCTGGCCCCTGTGCAGGCATTTTCTAAAGCACAGATTGATTGATTAGCAGCAAAAGTGAAAAGAAAACAATTTAAGATTTAAATACCAGGTTTCTAGGTATTTAAGTCCTTGCATTTTTTTTATGGTAGGAAAATAGCAGCTGAACATGAGAGACTTTCATGGATGTCAATTTTCTATCTCAGTGAAACCTTTGGGGGTTTCATCTTTCCTGGAAAGGCTATAGTAAAATCCCTTCCAGTTTCTATATTAATGTAGATAAGATACCTTCTTAAAATACAGGAAAACTTTTATAATTGACATTGATTTCTAGAGAAGCATTTACAATCAAAGACTATTAAATAAAAATGATCGGGTTCATTTGTTATTGACGATCAGCCCTGAAACTTGATATACAGAGTTGGAAAACTGACTTAGCAGTGGCATTACCTGGCAATATGATCATAGAACTACCAGCTTTTTCTGGAAATGTATGAGGAGCTAAGGAGTTTTGAATCCTTATATTTACTTTGAGGGAATGTCTGGAAAGATTACTCACTAAAATTGTCTAGTTCTGGATGCCAGGATTCGGGAGAGATGGATGATACAGGGCAGTGATGCATGTGTACCTGCCTCGTGAGAGTCTTCATCCTGTAGGGTTAGGGGCATCAGATGAGAGCTCCTCAGCACCGATCAACAGTCACAACATGTTCGTTATCAGAGCCGTCAGTGGAATCATCTAGTGACTAGATGGCAGGCTGGTGGACAACTGAAAGATTTGTTTTCTTCATTTTTTTCTTAAGGTTTTTCTGAAAGCCATGTAACCTCCATATTGTCAGCCTGAGTTTGTCAGTCCTAATCATGCAACTTTAATTGGAAAATCACGTTTGTGCTTTTTTTCTCTTGGTAATAAGTGTTTACCTTAAACCCTTACTTTTCTCGCACCTGAGTCTTAAGAGCCTGCACAGGAGGAGGCAGGGCTGGGAGGAGGAATGGCTCCTGCCTCCAGTGTGGAGGGCTGCAGTGCAGGCCTGCCCCTCCCACCTGCCCAGCGGGCAGCCGCCCAGCGGTATGCAGTGCCAGAGCCCAGAGAGCTTCCAGAGCCAGATGAGGGCGGTCTTCTGGATTCTTAGCAACTGCTGTCTTGTGGCCCTGTTTTCCCACATACCAACAAGGTCTGGCCTTCATACTTCCCATTTTCTGGTTAATGTGAGAAAACAAGACATCTAAGAAAAGTGCTATCTGTGCTTATTTCTTTGGTGTAGCTCAGATAGTGAAAACACTCACTAATAATTAAGTATGGGTACTCAAGAATGGCTTAAGTTGAGAATCCACTGACTGGTAAGATTATCGCAGCAGAGCAATGGAGCCTGTCTTTTATATGTTCCTTACAATCAGAGTTCTTAGGGGACTGACTTCCTGGCAACATGGCTGTCGTGTTGGTAGCCTTCATCTTTGCACTTCTGTGCCTGGGCCAGGCAGGTGGAGGTGTGTGTGTCCTTTATTGCCTGTCTCTGGGGCCTTGTAGAGCTTCCTTTCACAGGCTGTGCTGTTGTGTTGTGATAAAATGGTATTTTCTCTTGAATTACTATTATTTGTGAAAAAAAAATCCCAAGTTTCTAATGCTGAAAGGGTAAAGATTTTAAACATTGGCTTCTACAAGAACTTTTATAGTCCAGTTATTCCTCGTATAGTAATTAAAACACAAGACCCTTTCCTTGGACCAAGGGCATAGTACTCATTTGAGGCCCTGAGAGGAAAATATCCCTTGTAATTTTTAAGGTTTTGCGGTTTTAAATTATTTTAACACCGCAGGGCATGTTGTGTTTTTCTCAGCAATAACAATACTGCAGTGAAGTTCTGCTTTTATCAGCAGAAAGATAAAGGAATCAGTCATCTCTGAAGGAAAACAGGAGCCTGAAAACAATGAAGGATCTACAAGTATTGTTTTACGTTGAAACAGTGTTAATAGCTTAAATTCCAGCAATCTCTAATTTTTACATTGACCATAAGTAAAAACTGACAAATCTTAGGATGGTGGGTCTGATAATCATAAGTTCTACAAAAGTGTCAGTTAGTCATAACCAATTTTGTGAAGTAAACAATTTGAAGAGATTTTAATAGCCTCAGCGATTTGTGGTAGCTGCTTAAATATAAGAAATACATTTGGAGGGCTTGGCGTGTGGAGATCTGAGAACCAATCATTTGAAATATTTCCTGTCCTGAATACTGAGGTCGTGTTATTCTAAATATTCTTTAGGCTTTCTATGCAAAAGCTTCTGATGCTTTAAAATCTCCTTGACATAATGATTTTTTACATGATTATATGTATAATAGTTATTTTTAATATGTGGGGAAATATTAATATGCAGTGAAATGCATATAAGCAAAATAGTCATAAAATAGGAGTAAATTACTAAAGTCACAAGTCACAAACTTTTTTGTTTGTTTGTTTTGGCTTTTTGAGATAGTCTCACTATGTAGCTGAGGCTGGCTATAAACTCCAAGTGATCTCCCTGCTCCTGCCTCCCAAGCTGGGGTTACAGGCAGGCACCACCACACCTGGCACCAGTCACAAACTTAATTCAGGAAAAAAAAAATTGATTTTCACATGACTCTTGTGTCTGCTAAAAATGTTTTTATACTGATTGTTATCACACAGTATTGTTATAAACTGGGAACACTCTGTAATCAAAACTAGCACTTTTATGACACATTTTATTTTATTTTATTTTATTTGGTACTGGGGATCGAACTCATGACCTTGCACTTGCCAGGCAGGCACTTATACTGCTGAGCTAAACCCCTAGCTCTATACACTTAATTTTCTAAACTATCTTTATGATATTTTTGAATGAAAATATTTAAAAATATATTTTTTCAGAATAATGGTGAAATTCATTCTGTCCATGTGTTAACATTAAAGTTATAGCTGCTATATTCATCGCATGTTTATTTTGGCTTTGAACATCCTTTTTGGGGGGAGGAGGGATTTGAATTCACAACCTTGTGCTTGCCAGGCAGGCACTGTGTCTCTAAGCTACATTGCTACCCTTATTTTGACTTTGAATAAAATGAAGCCATTATAAGCACATTTATTTTGTTAGCCTTTTGATATCAGAAACAAAACAATAAAAAGAGCCAACTTTCTTTTTGAGACAGGGTCTCACTATGCAGTTAGGGCTGGCCTTGAGCTCACTTTGTAGCCCAGGTTGGTCTCAAACTCACATTAATCCTGCCCAGGGGCTGGGGATTTAGCTCAGTGGCATAAGCGCCTGCCTGGCAAGAACAGGATTGCGCTGTTATCCCTAGGGTAACTTGGTCTGTTGATCAAAAGGTTTTGGGTCAATTGTGAGGTCATGAGTTCAATCCCTGGTACTGGTACTGGGGAAAAAAAAAAAAAATCCTGCCCTATCCCTAACCCTAACCCTGCTGCCTAGCCTCCCAAGTGCTGGGATTACAGGTATGAGCCATCATGCCAAAGGAGATATTTTAACATTGCATTTAATTGACTCTTTTGGGTTATGCTTGGATTCTGCAGTCATTCCAGACTTATCTTATGCATCAGAAGATTAAATAAGATATAACACATAAGGCTGTATACACATTTACATGTCTTTCTCTCCACTAGTTTGTGACTCATTTGTGAAACCAAAAGCGGCACTAGATACCTGTTCTTCTTCTTACCATTCAACCCATTCTTATTAGCAAGACAAGTACTGGAGTATTTTTGTGGGCTGAACTAAGGAAGAGCTATGCTGTACCCTTTATTTTTTTGTTTTTTTTAAAACTCTATCCTTTAGCAGAAGGGAAATTAAGTATTTGGGATTATTGCATTTGAGAACAATGCCTTAGGCAAGAAACATATATTGGTGAAAACCCAGTGTTTTAATCATTAATACCCTACTCAGATTTCACTTTGGCTTTTCCTCCTGGCCGGTGCTCCCTTGGGGAAGGCTCCCAGCAGGTAGGGACCATGGCCCAGAGGTGCCCCCTTGTAGAGCCTGACATTCACACTTCCTCTTTGTTTTCAAAGCTCTTGCAATTGAACTTATAGCCAATCTTGGAGACTGGTAGGTGAACTTGGCAAAAAATCTTTATTCTTCATTTCTTAAAGAAATAAACCTTAAAAACTCCTTAGCTCTCAGGTATCCTAGATGAGAAGTATTGGGTTGGGTGGTTGGTATTGCACTTGATGCCTCATGCAGCTCAGCAGTAGTAACTGCATCTTTCTCTGACAGAGGAGCTTATCCAGCTGATCAATACTTCAGCTTCTGGTTGCCTTGATTCACAATTGTAAAATGATAGCAATAATTAGATGTACATATTTTATAGCAGTGGCTATTTAAGCAGCTTATTTGACAATAAGCTGATTTCACACCCAAACCTCAGATGATATTCCATAGCATGTATATAGTCATGCATTCATTAACATTTTTAAATCTTTAAATCATGAAACATTACAGACATACAGAAAGTTATGGAGATAATTTCACAAGTACCTTATCCTCTGTGTTCACCTTTACCATATTTGTTTCAGATTTTGTTTAGCAATTAAACCTTGCATATCTCATGACTTTCCCTGTAGCCTATCTTCAGTTGAATTCCCTACCCCATCTTCAGAGGTGATGACTCTCCTGAGCCTGGCTTTTTGTTTGTTTGACTACTGGTGATTAAAATGAGGACCATTACCCTGATCTCCATCCCAAGCTTTTTTAATTTTTCATTCTGAAACAGGGTCTCACTAGGTTGCCTAAGCAAGATACAAATTTGCAGTCCTCCTGCCTCAGTCTCAAGTGCTGAGATTACAGACATGTACTACTGTGCCTGCCTTTGAAGCTGGGCCTTTATTCACTTCCAGATTAACATTTATTCATAAATTTTAGAGCTAGCTTTTGTTATTGGAAAACATTTGGGAATTTTTATAATTTAACCTAATGGTAATTATCAGTAAAAATATTTTGATGGATCGATCAATAAATTTAAAATCATAGGAGAGTCTTGTGCAAGCTTAGCATTGATTCTGTTTTCTAAGAAATAATCTCCTTTGCAATGAAAGGGCATATTATCTTTATTTTCAACATACTTGATGAAGATAACCATTCTCAACCTTATCAACATTTAAAATATCTTTCTTCTTTTACTAAAAAATAAATTTAAAGAAAAAAATCATCATTTTATTGAGTCCTTTAAAATAACCTACTTCACAAAGAGAGAGAATTGAGACCGATTTCATACAGGAATTGTAAAAAACATAAATTTTAATTATTTCCCTGGCTTTGGCTTCATTTTTCAGCTAAGAGAGCAGTGCATAGTAATGTTTTTCTTCATTTTAAGGAATTTTAAGAAAAGCTGGACACTTTTTTGACCTGGCCATGATCTCAGTTCCTTCCCTGAGCAATCAGCTCTGCCACATGGGAGTCCCAGGAGGGGGAGGAGGCAGAGGGTGGCCCTGAAGTCCCAGAGCCAGCAGCCCTTAACTGTTAACCACTGTGTGGCCTCTTTTTTCACTGTCCCCAGAGTGAAGGTGCCCGGAGGCCTCAGCGCCTCAGAGGGGGGCTTTGGGGACGTTTCTGACTACTGAAGTCTGCTGGGTTTCCTTCTCCCTCCCGCTTTACATGAAGATGCTGCAAGAAACACATTTCTTCTCCAGGAAATACCAGGGCATATTTAGTAGCTATCTTAGCAGCTCAGAGAGAGGAAGTTGGAATAATCAGATTCCAGCCTGCCTTTCAACCAAATCGGAACTGCCTTCTTAGATCTCAGGGCCTCAGTACACGCTGCTTTCAGGCACCTGTGTGCTAAGCAGCGCAGTCTGTAAAAGTGTAATTGAAGGATTTTCACTTGTGTGGAGTAGTCAGCAGGGCTGACACTGATCCCTGGTTTTTGGGGCCCAGTGCAGTGAAGGGGAGACTGCAGCAGGCCAGTAAGCCCTTCGAGCCTTCTGTCTCATTTGGCAGAAAAACATAGAACACAGGACAACAAAAGAAGCCTCCTTTTTCTATCAAAATTCTTGCTCCCCCCTTTCCTATCCCCCAAAAAGGGGACTGAGTTTTTCAGCTGCACACGGTGATTTGGTGCTCACTCTTGCAGGGAAACAGTTGCTGTCTGAACAGGCAGGAAACAGTTTTCTTTTAATTGCCGAAATCATTCGGAAGTGCTTCATGCCCTGCCTCTATACAGCAGATGCTGTGCATTAATTGGCCTGTGTAGAAGTGACCCAGGGTTCCATGCAGCGGGCCCAATTTTAGGTAGAGGGTTTAAATAGCTTATTTATTATTTTGTATGGTCTGGCGTACATTATGCGCCCCTGCACGTGTCGTGTTTCATGGTCTGCAGTTTCTAATGTCATGTGGGTTTCAAAACCTGTGTTTCTCGGGTAATGTACTAGCAGCAGGTAAGCTCAAAATACCATCCATCAGGAGCTAATTTTTTATCCAGATACTCCAATGACTGATGAACCTGTCTTTTGTATGAATGTTTAGCACAGTAGAAAGCCATATGCCACTGGCACCGTTTCCTCTGCATTCTTTACAGTTGATAGAGAGAGGGCTTCCAAGGGGGGAACCAGCCCGACGCCATTTGTGTCTTCTTGCCTATATTTAAGCATGGGCACCTTTAAAAAAGCCCTGCTTTCAGTCCACAAAAGAGGGTAGGAGCTGTCTTAAAGGAAACCTGACTCCCATAATGATTTTCTTTATCAGAAATAGGACTGCACACTCTTAATAGGGAACCTTGTTTTGTTCCTCCCCGTCTGTTGCCAACAGACCTCAGCCCATTAGAAGGGCCTCCCTTGTGTGGGAAGACCACAGCTGTTACTGTAAATCTCATCCAGTCACTGTATCACCCCCATTTTGTGGCTCTGAAGGATGAAATTGAGAAATGGAATACTGTGCAGTCATCCTTTACATCTCCAATTTTAGGCCTCTGCCATCATTTTCATGCTTTTATTCCAAATCAAATAACATTAGTGGGCTACACCACCTTCTGATGAATATCTGGTCTCAAGTGCAGCTTTCAAGTGTCTACTTTTGGGGTCTTCCTTTTATGTTTGATGGCAGTCTCCCCCTCCCTGCCGTCTCTTTTCTTTCCTCTACTTTCTTTGAGCTTTCTCAGGGGTGAAGGCAGTTTGCAGTTTGCATGATACGTGTTGCCAAATGTGTTCCAGTCATGGTGTGTTTTCTGAGAGGGCGTGTGCAGAAGGATCTTTGTCTTTTAATCTTTGTGGAAGGAGTGAAGAGGACTTGGTAGAAGGAGATTGGGGACTTTAATCAGAAACAAGATGTGGCTTAAATCATTAGCACAACAAAGCATACTATAAGCTTCAAGATAAAAGTCTCTGGGGAAAAAGTCCTCTGAAAATAAATGGAACTTGATAGATTTCCATATCATTTATAACTTCCCTTAATTACACTTGGAAGACTTGCCAGTAAAACTGGAAAATTGGCAGCCTCTATCCATTAGAGTCATTTTGCCGACCATGGCAAGCAGCTGGCTTTACTGGATTTTATTTCCCATCACTCACAATTAATCATCAGCTGGAGATGTCTGAAACTCTTCAGCACAGAGCAATGCCGGGTGACATCCAGGCCTCCTAAACATGCGAAAATCTGCTGAGTAAATGGGCTGAGTTCCCTCTCAAGCTTACTCATTTGGGGGCAAGGCTGGCTCCTGCTTAATGAGTGCCGCTCTGATAATCAGATGTGAATGTGAACCTTGACCCCATGTCAGAGGAGAGGATGCAATAAGCTGGATGAAAGATACAGGACTCAGGCCTCCAAACTTTGCACCAATTAGACAGGGAGCAGAGAAATACATCAGGCAGAGCAGGCTCATCAGAAAGACTTGCGAGGCTTGTGACCATTTAGTAAGCCCAACATTGGAGACATCCTGTCACAATCGTTAAATCCTTATCAGATGACTCACAAAAGTGTTAGAGAAGTGTACGCACACACATGTGGCAGAGGTGGGCCCTGCCAGCATGCTGCCTGAGACTGAAGGGCTGCTCCATGTGCCCAGTTAATGCCTGGCTTCCTGAGTACCCAGGCAGGCAGAAGGTGCTTGCTGCCTTGGGAGCTGGCAGCCAGCACTCTTACACCCTCAGGTGTGCGGCGTGTCCTGCAGGGGCAAAAGCAGCACAAGCAGCCAGGCTTCCAGAACCAGAGGAGAGAGACAGCAGGTCTCACCTGAGCCTAGAGGTGCCTCTTGGTGGGGTCAATGCCTGGCTTGGCATCTGTCCAGGCCCTGGAGCATGCTCCAGTGAAGCCACTGCCCAGTACCAGGCACATGTGCTTCGTGTGTCCACTGCATTCTTGGCACGTGATTTGTGCTCACTGTACTTGCTTCCTTGACTTGATTTTTCAGGGATGAAATATGTTGGAATTAGGTCAAGCTTGTGTTTCCAGGTGTGTGTTGGTGTACATGCATGTGTTGGGCAAAATGTAGCTCACTGTTTGTAGGATATCATGGAACATTTTGTAAGAGTTTCCTTTTGGGGATGAATGAAAGAAAACAGTCTAGGAGAGACTGCTCAAAGTGAACAGAGTAGAAATGCATGGCTGAGGCTCCCTTCATGGCTAATTTGTACAAGCAGAACAGCAGACACAGAGAGAGGGAATGAGGAAGGTGACCAGGTGGGAGAAGGCAGGTGGAACCAAGGCTCTGCTCCTGTGACTCAGTGCTATGCTGGGTCAGGCAGAAGCTATGATACTGTTGGTGGGGATGTATTTTCTTTGATGTTCTTTTAATCACACTGCTGGAGGAAGGGACTGTGTTACCTCCGACTTTCTACTTCTGAGTCTCTGGCTAACCAACAGGTTTTGTTAGAGTGATTAAGGGCCTGGGAGACACTGGTAGATCAGCTCTTTGCAATTCCCCCATGCTACAAACACCCAGAACCAGACAGGGAGTGTGGTCAGGGGCAGCCAAGAGCTTGTCATTGTCATTGTCCCTCCCTTAGTTCCTAGGCTGTAACAGGACTTGGGGGGCTGTGGCCTGGCCCACCTGACCTTTATCGTTGTTGTGGGCCTCATTGTCAGATGGCCTTTGTCCCCTTGGCATGACCACTGGTAATCTGCAGGCTTCATTTCTTCTATTTGCAGAAGAAGCAGTGGGGACGCTGTCTGGCAAGCAGGTCCCAGGCACTAGGAGAAGGGGATAGGCAGGGGGGAGGCTATCTGCTGGCAGGAGGCCCAAGAAACAGAAAGGATAGGGGTGAGGGTGGCAAGCTGGGGCTCTGAGATGCTCGCAGAGGAAGACAGGCCAGGTGCCCTTGTAGGAGGCCAGTACACAGGTACCTGTGGTGAGAGATTGTCCATCTGTAGAAGGAATAGGGGCCAGAGCCCAGAGGTAGAGAACGGATTCCTGTTTTGGACAGACTTTCCATTAGGTCCATTCCCAAAGGGCTCCCTGCCCTGTATCCTGCCCACCTAGTGTGTGGGTGAGAGTGATTAGTGTCTAGCGGCTGGACCTTCGGCTGTCTAGGAAGCCACAGGTTGGGTCCACAGGGCCCTCCTATACTGAGCTCAGTGGCAGGGGCCACTTTGGGGTTCTGCTCTTCTGTATTTCTTGGTCCCTCTCTTCCTCTGCAGAAAGGAAAAAGGTCTAAAGTGAGGACATAAGGGAGCAGTGATACCGACATCTCTGGCTGGGGCACTTGTGGCACCTCGGTGCTGCCGTTGCCCATGTCCTGCCTGTGAAGAGCAGCCCTTGAAAGTCTCTCTGGCCTGTCCGTGGACTGCAGATGCCAGGTGACAAGAATCAGAAGCGGCAGTGAGCACAGTTCCTTGGAGCCTGCTCACCAGCAGTGTCTCCTCCGGGCCAGCTCTGAAGCTTTGGCATCCCCTCTCTTCCTATGTTTCTGTGCCAGGAAAAAGAAGCCCACCACCTGAACAGCAGAGAAAAAGGATGCACAGAGCTTAGCACTATGCATTGCCAGCACGACAGCTTGGCCACTGGGGGGGGCCTGGGAGGGGACTTGGAGATCATTTGGGGACTGCAGGAAAGAATGTTCTTCATGCGTTTTTGCACCCCTGGCCAAGCACAGCCCAGTGGTGACTGACCCTGAGTGCATGCAGCATGCCCCCCATACCCTACAGGGCCTCATGCTGCAGCGTAAGGGGCTGGGAGGCCATTTCCACAGAGCTCAGAGAAATCTGGCCCAGCTCATCCATTGCTTCCCATCGAGGCTGCAAAAAAGTGAATAAGTAGGAGTAGCTTTTAGTCACAAGTTTTAGTCATAGCTGATTCCAGTTTAATGCCAGTGAGTTTGCTCCCGGCTCAGCCTGGATTTCCCTTATAATAAAAGGCAAACATCAGAACACACAGCTTGTGTGGGTGTCAGCCACAGCTGCCAGCTCCCTGCAAGGCCTGAGCGGAGCTCTCAAAGTTATTTCCAGTATAGGAAGATGTTCTCAGGAGTGGCCTTGTGGTCAGCACTTGTGTCTTTCAGAGGCAAGGACAGTGGTCCTCATGCCCCTGCACCAAGCTGTGTTCCCAGCTCCCTAGGACAATAATCAGAGATGTGACTTTGTGATGACAGCTTTACTGAGACATAATTCACTCCTTTAAAATTTACAACCCAGTAGCTGTAGTCTATACAGAGACTTGTGCAGTGACCATCACAATCTTTTCTTTTCTTTTTTTTTTTTGGAGAAAGAGTCTCATTATGTAGCTCAGGCTGACCTTGAACTGAACTAACAGTGATCCTCTTGCCTCAGCCTCTCAAGTGCTACGATTACAGGTGTGCACACAATTTTAGAACAGCTTTACTACCTGAGAAGAATCCCTATATCCATCAGCAATCATTCCTTCCTCTCCACTCCTGGGCAGCTACCAGTGTTTCTATCTGTAGAGATTTGCTATTCTGGAGATTTCAGCTAAATGGAAAATATTCCAGTCTTGCAGCGCCCGTTTTAGATTCAGAGATGCCCACAGGAAACTTTCCAAGTGGCACTCCCTTCCTCCAGCACCACATTTTTTCTAGTGAGGACTCAGTGACTGAGGAAATAGTCTTTCCCTATCTCTTAAAGATGAACTTTAGGAGTGAGAAGGCCCTGAGCTTGGTACTGCGGTTTCAATGAATGTTTTAGCACATTTGACAAAGAATTCCTTAAAGGTTTTATTCTTGGATGTTAAGGGGAAATTAGAATGATTTGAAAATTTCAGTCCATTTTAATTTGTTTTCCAGGTAGCAGAAGGTCAGGAAATTTGTGTGATTGAAGCCATGAAAATGCAGAACAGTATGACAGCCGGGAAGACTGGCAAGGTATGCCCTGAGTCCCCACCAGCCCATGCCACTGTTGTGACAGAAGCAGAACTTCCAACTCTTGAGTCCCGCAGGTCTGGCCTCAAAGTGACCCGTTGCCTCTCCTTTCCCTGGGGAGGACACCAAGACCAGAGTGCGCCTCCCTGCACTGGGTCTAAGGCCTTCCGCACAGGAGTCCATGCTCTGCTCATGGAGCTGAAGGACAGCCGTTCTTCACCATAATGTTGTTCAAATTAAGGGCTCTTTAATTTTTAATGTTTGCATCTGTCTTTGAGGCAGTTAGTTATCTGAGACTTAGGTGACACAGCGGGAAACAGTTTTACTGATTGCAAAAATTAATGTAACACTTCCAAGATAATTTTTCCATGAAGAGAACAATTCAGTTGAGATCAAGAGGAACTGAAACCCCTTGTTCCCATGTGGGGCTTAAAGGTTATCAGTCCTAAATTGGTTAAGAGTGAAACATTTTTCACTTGAGGACAGAGGGGGCGCTCTGTGACGCAGTCACTTCCCTGTTCTGCCTGTGACCAAAGCGATGCCGTTGGTGGGCAGCAGCCCTTTCCTGAAGGATGTTTCAGTCTGGTGGTGTCCATGTAGCAACGTGTGATTGGGGCTGTGAGGACAGTGGCAAAGGTTGGCTGGATCTTGAGCCATGGCCTCACCGTGGCAACACCAGGTCCTGCAGGAGATGCTTAGGAGAGCCTCTGTCTGTCCATCACAGCGTACAGCAGTAAGATTGGTACTGGGGAACGGCCCCTTCTGTCTCCACCCAGAGACACAGGTCCTAGTGTACCTGGGGCTCCAACAGGCCTACCGCTATACCCTGACTGTGGGGTGGCATGTGAAAATTGTTTTGTTCTTTGAGATTGTTTAACATTTATGTCACACAGTGTTGTGGAATTCCCATTCCACATTGAGTGCTTGGCCTGGTTTTGGAAGGCCAAGAATGGGTATCAGCCACAGGCCAGCTGGCTAGCACAGCTGGGCTGAGTAGCTGAGCAGTAACAAGCCTGGCATTTGTCCTCCAAAACAGTGTGGAGCTGCATCCACTGGGGGGCCCATCCTTGCAGCTGTGTCCCTTGGAGCTTCCTCTAGGGCTTTACTGGGTGTGGCCCTTCCTTTGGCAGAAGCGCTGAGCACTGGAGACGCTCCTATCCATTCCGCTCCATTTCCCCATCCCCAGGCCTCAAGCCAGTGTCACCAAGGTACAGCCAGAATGACCCTGGCTGAGTCTAAAGCTGACAGTTCTTACCTGAGTTCATTTTTCCTCCCAGAGAAAAGATGTACAAGGGAAACAGACCCTCTAGTAATTTACCATCATTAAAACATATAGTATTTATGTAACTGTTGAAGACATCAACATCATAAAAAAAACCAGCCACCTAGCCAGTAAGATGGGGCATGCCTGTGATCCCAGCTACTCAGGAGGCTGAGGCAGGAGGGTAGCAAATTGAAGGCCAGTATGAGCCTTGGAGAGATCATCTCAAAAAAAAAAAAAAAACATTGAAAAAAATAAAAAGGAGGATGCCACCCAGAGATATAACAGTGGTTAAACAACCAACCAACCAACCAACCAACCAACCAACCAACCAACCAACCAAGAAACAAAAACCAAACCAACATCCCCTTCAATTCAAACGGCATCAACCAGAGATGAGCCCTGTGAAGCAGTCACTGCACAGGTTCACACTGTAATTTAAGACTGGGGGTCCGTTCCATCTGCCCACCGTAGCGGGCAGGACCCAGGCAGGGCACCACTGCTGTTCAGCTGTCTGCTCCATTGTTCATGTCCAGGCCCAGGCAGTGGCCTCTGAGGAGGTGAGTGTCCCTTTGGCACCGCAGCCCCCTGCCTGCTAATTCTAAATTGGAATGCACAGCCGGGCAGGCAGAACATGGTTGTATTTGGGAGCCATCGGTAGAACAAGGTGCAGTTCCGGTTCCGTCATGCCACTAAGGCAAGTGTACGGCCACGGGGTTCCTGGGGTTTCATTTTCCTTTGAAAGGAGGGCTGTGACCAGGCAAGGGAAGGCTCTCTTTTTAACTAGTACTTCATTTGGTCTGTTGTACAGCTTTTAAAATTATTTTTAACACGAAAGTAAGTACAACATTAATTCTCCAAACATTTCTACAGCCTAAACCCACAGGAAGGGGAGTGGGGCTGGCTGGTGAGATTTTAAGATGTGGTGGTATGCATCTGTAATCCCAGCTGCTCTGGAGGCTGAGGCTGAAGGACTTCAAGTTCAAGCCCAGCCTGTGCATCTTAGTGAGACCCTGCCTCAGAACAAAATATTAAAAGTTCTAAATCTGCAGCTTAATGATCAAGCTCCTGCCTAGTATCCACAAGGCCCTGGGTTCAGTTCCTAGTGCTGCAAAAAATAAAAATGGCCTGGACCTGAGTGTCCAGTAAAAGGGGCCAGTCGGCAGACTATGGCTGAAATTCTCAGAGACAATCATCCCTGGGCTGACAAGGACAGAGGAGGAAGGGAGGCATAGCCTCTTGTAGGGACAGCACTAACCCCTGCAGTGGAGCGGCTGAGACCTGAGCTGCAGGCTCGGATCCACCCCACCCAGGAGCAGACTTGGATGACCACCTGTGCAGGTTCCCGTGAATGACTCACACTCCCGTTTTTTACATTCAAGGTGAAATCGGTGCATTGTAAAGCTGGAGACACAGTTGGAGAAGGCGATCTGCTGGTGGCACTGGAGTGAAGCATTCACAACCTCCCAATGAGCTCCAGTTGAATGAGCCACTCACACCCCTCCCCCCTCCCCTAGCCTAACAGAGCCTGGCACTCACTCTGGGATGGCCTGCACCCTCCTGCTTATTCCACACAAGTCAGACCCAATGCTCTGCCAAAAAATCACCAACAGAAATTTTTATTGATATAAATACTTGCACAGATGATGTGTTCTTCTGCTGTGAGATTTCCTGGTGTCAGAATTAAATCAATAAAGCCAAGATTTGTCTAAATATTAGTTTCCCCTTTTTTTGAAGACAATATACACATGGGTGACAGGCTGTCCCAGTTATCGATAAATAACAGCATTTCACTTTGATCTTTAAAAAAAAAGTAATTTCAGTTCTGAGTCTCTGGTGCTATGGAATCAGCATGCACTATTTTGTCATGGGACTGCCTTCTTTCTCTGGTGACTGAGGACCAGCGTGGGCAGGCTCTCCCTGCTATGGCTCCACACAGGTGTCACAATGGATGCACATGGCTCAGGAGGTCACTCTCAGGCCTGCTGACTGAGCCAAGGACAGGCCATTGCCCAGTCCTTTCCCCATCATCATGGTCCACCTCACCTGCAGCCACAATGAACAGAGCTGCCACCAGCTTGTCAGTGATAACTATCCTTGTCTTTCTGTGTTCTGCAAAGCAAGTTTCCAATTAAGAGAAAGAGGCTAAAAATAATGATCATGTTTTTGTGCCAGATGTAGTTAGTGATCACAGTCTACCATTAAGTTGGAGGGAACAGAGCTCTCCCAATGGAGAACAGGGTTACTAAGGACCAGCAGCTGCATCTTCATTTGGTCCTGAAATTCTGGGAATCCATTTGTGCTTTACTGGTGAGCAGACGCAGTTGTGTGCTGACTTGAATCTCCACTGACAGATCATCCGATGGAGGTGGGTAGTAATTGGTACTTTGTGCCTTGCTAGCATTATTTTAAGTGCTGTTTGCATGTGGAAGCTAAGCCTTTTGTCAGTCCTGAAGAACAAATTACTAATGTGCCCATTCTCTGAAAGCCTGCCAGCCCCATGCCTTTAGAGCAGTGATGGCCCGGTGCTGGGATCTGGACTCAGAGCAGTGTCCCCAGGAAGTCCAGGTGCTTAGCTGTGTCTCCCAGCAAGTGGGTGTTCATGACCTGGTTGGTTAGAAGGAAAAGAACCTTCTATCAGGAAAGTATATCAAAAAGAGGACCCCACGTAGCACCACACATGGGGGCTACTCTCAAAATATCTAATTTCAAATGGACATTGTGAACAGTTTCCATGTATTCTAAAAAGTAGGAAGAATGTGCTACATATACTCTCAAAAGTACAGTATGTTTTTCTTGAGGCTTTTTAAATTATATTGAGCCATTCAAAAATCAGCTTCTATTAAAACTTCCTTTCTTAGGTGCTGCAGGCTTGAGTCAGTATAGTCATCTGCAAACCAACTGTGAAGCAGTTCTTAGCCACTGAGCATGTGATACTTGATATTCGGAGTAAACCAAAGCAAAGAGAAGAGAGGTGTGCCCTGTGAGTCCTTTCAATGCCATTTAAGCAAAGTAGCATTTGAAGTTTTTTGTAAGCAATACCCCTAAGCCTGCAGGCACCCTCTAGCCCTCTGTGCTGCAGGCCCCCAGAGTGGGAGAGGATGGTGTGAGGCTAACCTGACTGCAGTGTAGGCTCAGCACCACAGAAAGAGTTCTGCTTTCCAGATGGAGTTTTACAACTGAGGCACTTGTCTGCTTTCTCACTGGGGTCTCCGTGGTGAGCCAAGTAGACAGGGCAGCTGCAGGTCCCCTCTGGCCTTGCTGCTGCCACCAGCCCTTCTCACCTGTTTTCCCGGGGGTTGTAGCGCAGCCCATGTGGGCCCTCCGAGTCGTAGCTGTCATGGTAGGGGAGGTGGACCCACTCGGGCGCATAGGTGTCCGTGCTATACACGAAGCACTGCACGCTGTCCCTAGGGCCACTCTCACCCTCCCACTCGAGCACTGCCACTTGCACGGCAGTGCGCTGGTACATGTCAGGGCAGCCCTCAAAGTCATCGAGGAAGTGCAGCATCTGCTCATCCACTGTATAGATCTCGCCTGCCACGCAGTGGCCCCGGCCCGGGAGGTGGAGCAGCCAGGGGATGTTGTGCTCGCCAGCAATCACCAGTGGGTAGGGCTCGGCTGTGTGGCCCCGGCCCCGGAAGGCCGCGGAGCCGTGTGTAGCATCCAGCAGGACCTCATGGTTGGGCTGGCCTTGTTTCAGGGTGCCATACACGAAGACAAGAGCCATTTGGTGGGGGGCTGAGGAGAGAGATGAGAGTGAGTCACGAATCGGGCGGAGCTGCCTGGACTGATGGAGAATATATCCACTAGGTGTGCTGGCTGGTCCTCCCCACCTACTGCTGGCTGTAGGTAAGTGAGTGAGTGTGAGAGTGTCCTGATTAAACTTGTTTTATAAGCACAAATTAGAAATTCATACAAGTCACATCATGAGATTTTTTTTTTCCAGCCATTTAAAAATGTGTAAGGCAGGCATGGTGGTGCACACCTGTATTCCCTGCATACTGTGAGGCTGAGGTAGGAAGATCACAAGTGCCAGCCCAACCTGGAAAACTTAGTAATTTATCAGGATTCTATCTTCAAAATTAAAAAAAAATTTTTTTTTTTAAAGGCTGGGGCTATAGCTCAGTGCACAGGACCTAGATTCAATCCCCAGTGCAAAAGGAAAACAAAACAAAACAAACAGAAAAACAAAAAAAGAAAGAGGAAGACAGGAAGGAAAAGAAGCTATTCTTAGCTTATAGGTTGTCAGAAAATAGACACCAGGTCAGACTAACCTGTAGCTATCAATCCTTCATGTAAAGAAACAGTAAATATTTGTGTCTCTAAAACTTTCCACATATCTGAGGGGAACTTGGTGGTGGCCATGTTTTCCACTTTGGGGCCTAGTGACACCACAACAATACTCAAGAGCCCTAGGACACCTGTTTGGTGTGGCAGAAGACAGCACATCAGCCACCTGTGCCACCTGGACAGACAGGCCCTCTCCCAGAAGTGCTTGCTGAAGGTGGTCAACAACCTGGGCCTCACAGAGGTCCCTGTGGTGACAGCCCTCATGGTTTGGGCAGGAACTGCAGCCGGGCTTCCTTGGCTGCCCACTGCACTCAGGAGACCTCAATGGGCTTCTGCCCCCTCCTCTCAGGAGCAAAGGTGCAAGCTGGTGACCACCATGGACACCTTCACACCTGTACCTCCCCAGCCCTGCCATCCCGAGTGGAGCAGCTTCCAAAGCAGTCACCACCCAGCCACCCGTGTGCCAAGCTGCTGCTGCTGTGACTGCCTCTATAGACAACTGTGTGGTGGGCACAGAGGGTCCAGGAGACACAGGGCCCTTTACAGAAGTATCTGGGAAAGGGCACTCATCAAGAATACAGTCACTTGTCACAGGGGGACAGCTGGCCTGGGCTGCCCCACATAACTGCAGCTTCTCAAGTAGTTTTCAGTCTTTTAAAAAGGATTTTGAAATGTATACAGTTAACACCATAGAAAAGTGAGGGCAGCAGTGAGCAAATATACATGTAAAATAATCACCTGGACGCCGGCTGCCAGAGAGAACACGGTTTTCAGGGCTACATTCGCATTCTGGCGCTGGCAGTCTGCACTGGCAAAATTCTAACAGTGACACCTGTCCCATGTCCTTCCTCAAGGTCTTAGAGGATGACGATGCTTCAGGTGACTCACTGTGACTCACAGCAGCAACCCTGGCTCCTCATGAATGTAAATATCTACCCTTGCCTGGATCCAGGCCATGGACAGTTATAACAACAAAAGCAACTCAAATGAACAAGGGAAAAGGACCAGGGGCCTCCTGCAAAGCCCTGTGTTTCATTGCCCTTTGCCCAGTGCTGTTTAGTGACAGCTGGTGGCAACCTTCTTGGGGACAGATCAGAGATGGGACTGCAGGGCAAGAGAATTAACAGGGCTGGAGCGGGGGGCTGGGGCTCAGATGGAGGGCACTGCCGGCAGGTGCGACCCTGGCTCCGCCCCCAGCACCCCAAAAGAGGGAAGCCAAGAAGGTGCATCCCAGGAAATCCGTGAAGTGCTGTCTGAGAAAAACAAAAGTCCCTACCCTTCTCACAGCGGCAGCACTGTGAAGCTGCTCTTCATACTATTCCTTCCACTGCTGCTTTTCCGTGCTTTAAATTACATATTGCCATCGGCTGCAGGCCCAGCAGTTTAAAGCAGACTTCAGAACCAAATTGCCTGCTGAAACCCTGGCTCTAAGGCTTTGCTTATCCTGGGTGACTTCAGGCAAATCGTTGAATCTCTGTGCTGCAGCTCCACCAACTAGAAGCTGAATGACAAGGCTGTAGGGCTGCAGTGAGGACTGTGGCTAGTGTCTGTCCCAGTGTCATGTCACCACAGCAGCCAATGCTTGTGCTCCACCTGCCCCACTACCTCCCAGGAGATACCACCAGTTTGGGTCAAATCCATATTCATTTCAGTGTTAAACCTATGTAAACATTGCTGCTCTCAGGGAAGACACAGTGTACTATGATTAGGTTTCCTTCCTGGACACTTTCTTCTTTTTCTTGGAGTTAAAACTGCTTCAGGCTTGTTTTGCTTTGGTGTCTGCTCAGGGTGCCGGGCCGCCATCCCATATCACCCTTCCTGGTGCTGGTCCCACACTCTTTCTGGGCGTGGATGGCCCTTCTGCTCTCATGCTGGACCCTGTCCCTTTCGTGCTGAGTCCTTCATTTTGCTGAACCCTACTTCCCACTGGGGGGTAGTACCGTGGTGAGCTGAAGGATTCCAGAAAGTGTTCCCCTCTGCCTTCCAGTCTCCTAGGTTCCTGCTGAGAAGTCCAGTGCCAACACAGAGACTGCACTTCATGTATGACTTGACTTCTCCCTCAGGAGTCCCATCCCTGAGGCTCCAAAGGTTATGAGGAGGTGGATGCAAGTGTGTTTTGTTTTGCATTCTTTATGCTGGGAATTTCAGCCCAAACAGGGAGGGACCCTAAGTGTTGGTCAACAGGTAACCACCTGTGTCAGTATGCGTTGCTTCCCTCAATCCCATGCCCCTCACGGCCACCCACAGCATGGTGGGCTGACATTCCAGTGGCTTCTCAAACTGAAACCGCAGGAACTGACTTCAGGTTTTGGGGTTGCCAGGTTGCTAAGTCAAATACCACTCACTTGTGTTTTCTAGTTTTCATACTGCTGTTGCCTGCTCTCCTGTCTCACAGGATTCCCGAGTGGTTAGATTTGTGTTACAGTAATGGTAAGTTTACAGAAAGAGGTTTATTTAGCTCAGTCGAGGAGGTTCAAGGCTCGCACCTGGATGGCCTGGCCAGCAGTCCCCAGTGAGCCATGCTGCGGGGAAAGGGCATGTGCTCTTGGCCTGCTCTTTCCCCCTTACGAAGCCAGCAGGGTTCAGTCACGGAGGCCACCTGATGACCAGTAACACCAGTAAATGCTAGATACGACACCAAAATCACAAACAATAACATTAAAAATAACTTGGACTACAATGTATTTACAAATGTCTGCATATTAAGGAATACAATCGGCACAACCAGTAGGAGAAAGTGCAAATCATGCAGTGTATCTGAAACTATAAATTCCAAAAACATAACAAAAAACAATTCTAATATTGAGCAAAGGACTTGAAAATATATTTCAAGAAAAGATGATCAAGGTGACCAACTATTAGGGACATGCAAATCAAAACCACAGTGAAATGCCACCTCACCTGCATGAGGATGGCCACTTTCAGAACAACAAATTGCACAACATGCCATGGTGAGCATGTGCGGAACCTGGAACCCAGAACCCTGTGCACTGGTGGTGGGAATGGAAACTGGCACAGTAATGACAGAAGACCATGGAAGTTTCTCATAAAAATAACCTGCGTCCAGTTTACTGTGAGCTTTTTATATTTGGTCTTTACTATGTTGACACAATTTTTTTCTGTTCCTGTTTTGAGTGTTCTTCCTATGAAACAGAGATGACTGTGTTTTTTTATTCTGTTATCCAATGTGTTACAGTAATTTTTTTTCTATGTCCTACCCTTGCATTGTAGGAATGAATCTCACTTGATCATAATGTAATGCTTTAATATATTGTTGATTCTGCCTGCTGGTATTCTGTTTAGGACTTTTATATCAGTCTTCACCCAGGGATGTTAGTCCATAATTTTCTTCAGTGTCTTCCTCTGGCTTTGGTATAGAGTAATGCTGGCCTCATGGAATCAGTTTGGAAGTATTCATTCCTCTTTTATTTTTTGGAATGATCTCAGGAAGACTAGTGTGAATTCCTTAACTGTTTGGTTCACCAGAGAGACTTATCACCAGAGTTCACCAGAGAAACTGTCTGATCCTACCTTTTTTTTGAGCGAGAATGGAGTTTTTTCTTTTGATCTCCTTAGTAGTTATAGTTCTGTAAGGTTTTCTATTTAGTGACGATTCAGTCTTGGTAGGGTATGTATTTCAAAGACTTTTATCTCTTTCATCTAGGCTAGCCATTTTGTTGCAGATAACTGTTCATAGTATTCCCTCAGAATCCTTTTAGTTTTTATCAGGTGGATTCTAATGTCCTCTCATTTCAGATTTTATTTATCCTCCCACACCCTACCCCATTTCCCACCCTCATTAAAGATTCATCACTTTGTCACTCTTTCCAAACAGCAAATTCTTAGAGCCACTGATATTATGGTTTGTATCTGAAATATCTTCCAACACAGGCTTCACTACCAACAGATGGCATTACAGGGAGGTGGTAGGCCTTGCTGGAGGAGTTGGAGCCTGGGGCATATCCTTGATGGGTACATTTTGCTCTCAGCGCCTGCTCTGTTTTTTGTTGTCTGTCTCCTGCTACACTGCACCACCTGCTCCTGCCATGATGCTCTGGATCCCCAAGGCCAGAAGCCATGGAGCCAGCTGACCATGAACTGCAACCTCTGAAATGTAAGCCAGAATAAACCCTTCCCATTTGTTTTTCTCAGGTATTCTGTCACAATCAAAGAAAGCTAACACAATCCATTTTCTCCATTGTCCATCTTTGCTCCAATTTTACTACTCCTTTTATTCTACTGGCTTTGACTTTACTTTGTTCTGTTCTGAGTTCTTTGTCTCTCTATACTCTTATTCCTTATCTGTCATGTTCAGCACATTTCCAAGGACTGCTATGAAGGTCATAGCCAGCAAGACACATGAAAAGCACATTACAGCATCTGGGGTAACCTAACTTATGACTGTGATTCATTCTGGCTAGGACAGACTTGGGGCCCTGCCATGACACACCCAGCCCCTGGGCCACAACAGGGAGGAGGGCACTGGCACTACGGCAGGGGATGCTGCTGTCTTCCCAGCCCCCTTCCCGCTGTACTAGCCCTTTCCCTGGCAGAGTCTCAGATGAAATGCTAGATCTTGGCATGGTAGGAAAGAGCTGTAGGTGAGCATTTAGACTTTCCATAGCAAAATGAAGACTGCGGTGTGTCTCTGCCTTGGACAGTGGGAGGGAGGGAGGCCTGCACACAGGCCCAAGCCCTGTGCAGAACAGGGGGAAGAGCAGCCTCAAGTGATTTACAGGACACTAAGGACACAACGCTCTGTAAGTGTAAAAAAGGGCACTGTGACATAATGACAGCTCCTACCTCCATCACTCGGCTGCTGTACGAAAAGCTCAAGAGTTTCTGTTGTGCCCTTTATGAAAAGGGGTCTGTCATACCCTGTGGGCTATCTCTATTTATGGACAGCTGTGTGCCAGGCACTAGCACCTGATGAATGCTGATGCTGTTGTCCCCTTAACCCTTCCTTACCCTGCTCTTCCTGAGGACTATCCCAATGCCATCCTTTACCAAAATATCTGCTAGCTACATGTTTCTTGATTAAGCCCTAAAATAAAAATGAATAGGTTGTAAGAGAATTGACTTACATCAAATAGTAGTAGTGGTCTTAACTATTTTTAGAACCAGTAAGAATGTTTAGGAAGGTGATGCTGCATAGAAATGATCATTGATTTAGAGCAGGGGATATTTGTTCTAATGGCATGGAAAATCAGTTGACTTTCTTCTGCACATGACAGCTGATTTCCATTTTAAAAACCCAGGCAATAGTTCACTAAATGTATCCTTTATAATATAAAATTACTTCGAGAACAGTACATATGCAATGAAAAGTTTATGTTCTGCAGTTTGGCTTCTCTCATAAGAAAAACATCATTACCTTTTCTGATTGCGTTTTGAACAACAAACTCCAATCCTTCAAGAAGCAACTTGTCCCTGTGGGGATTGAGAAAGGATCAGAGTTAAGCACTGAAACAAGCAATTAATTCCCATTAGAGGATTAAGGCACTCATGTTCACTTGGAATCAGAAAATCGAGTTTGAATAAAATGGTGTACAACCAAGAGGTTACTTGTCAGAGTGAATAAGTGACAGCAGCAAAGAACAGCCCAGAACGCACATAAGACACTGAGCGGCCACATGACACAGCCCCAAGGAAACAGGTGGGGTTTCAGGTCCAGGCCCACACTGGGCCTGGGAGCGCTGGCCTCACTCAAACAGAGGTGTCAGGTGAAATAAGTCTAAAAGGGTATTCCTCATCCCTAATCGACAACTGAAGAGTCCTGAAATACTAATGTTTGGTTCGCTGAAGTTTATTTTCAGCCTTTAAAGCCTGTTCCAAGTGAATAAGCAATGTCTCTGTGAACCCCAAAAACACGGGGATCCAGTGCAAGGTCAGCCACAGGGCCAGGACTGAGGTCCCTCTGCTTAGGACCCAAAGCTGAGCCTCTGCCCTACCCTGACAGCTTAGGAGCAAGGACATCTGGGGGTCTACCTGGAGGGCCACAGGCCCAAAGACTCCAGAAGTTTCAGGTCAGTGAAGTCTCACTAGTTTAACACTGTCTTTAAAAAAGCAAAAACACGGAAGCAAATGTCCCTCAGGTCCAGTGCTGCTTAAAATGCCTTTCGCCTACCCTGAGGTTTCTTTCTTGAAGCACATCTATAGTTTCATATTTCATTGCTGAAACAAAAACAAATGGATTACGAGTCTTTTGCATAATTGTTGCATTTGTTCTGCTTAATTTTTTCCTAGCCACCTGGTGGTGAGATTGTAAAAGGCAAGATTTAAGAGTTTATTATAGTTTATAAATTACAACTATTTCACATGCTCAGTCCCTGCTTTAAAACATACATATACAACAACAGGTGAACCAAACAAAAAAAGGGGTAATGCTTAATTCTTAGATCGGTTTGCAACATAAAATCAACCTTTATAAAAGGGTTAATCCTTCTTAGAATGATTTAATTTTGTTTGTATTAGAATTTAATGACAAAAGGAAACTTAAGTAAAACCTGTTCATCCTCACTTCAAGCTTCTGTGTCAGAAACCCACCACTAACAAACGTCCAGGTGCCAGATGAAGACCGCGGTGGTTAAGAAAAACTAAAATGACTGGAAGCGGGAGGCATGGGGCCCAGAGCTCCGGGAGAGCCTGCTCTGCCCCTCACTTCTGGCTGGAGAAACTTCCAGAACCAGAACCCCCTGGCCCACAGAACTGCCTGGTGGAGAACTTCTCAGCTCTAATCCTTCACCGCTTTGTGTTAGAGTTGGCATGGGCAAGGCTCTCCTGCCACCCCTCCCCAGGCTCACGCAGGGCATGGTGACCACTGTTAGGCCGCCCAGTCACAACTGACAAAGGGCTCCTTCTGCCCTCGTCCTGGCGCTGCGCGGAGCGGGCGGAGGGCGGCTGCGGACGACTGCGGACCAGGACGCGGGCGCGACCCAGGGAGGGCTCGGCTCGCTCAGAAACCTCGCGCGCCTGCCCCTCCGCCGCTGTGACGCTGTTTTCCCTGGAGAAAGGCTGAGTGTCTGATATAGTTACCCATTAATTCTTCCGAAGTCTCTTAGAACTGTAGGAAACAGGTGAAAAAACAAGATGCCGTGAACTCTGAACTTGGGGCTGGCCGGCGGGCAGGGGCAGCTCAAGAGGTCACTGTCCCCGCGCGGCTCGGCGCCTCGCCAGACGGGGCCGCGCGCATCCTGTGCGCGCTTTGATGCTGTCCTTCTGGCTTTCCTGCTGGAGCCGGCCCTTGGCAGCCCCTCGGAGCCCCCCAGAAAGTGGCCACGGCACAGGCTGCTGAAAGGCCGGTGCCTTTGAAACCACAGGCGAGGCCCCCTTGCCACCCTCACTTGCCCCGGCTCAGACTCCCCGGGCCAGGAACACAATTGGCACTTTGTGGTCCTGACGCCACACCAGCCCGAGGAGCGTGGCCTCGACAGCCTTTCGTGGGGTTTTACTCTTTGGCCACAGGGAACAGTCACCACCTTTTTCATGAGACATCACTTGAAAGGCAACTGTGTTGACATCTTCAAAACACAACCAGCAATGCAGACGTGGCCTTCACGGCACCCCACCCCGCTTGTAGGGTACGTGGTGGGGTGACAGTGGGCTGGGTCTGGTGGGAAAGGAGCCCTGTGTGCACAGGACAGGGAAGCAGCCAGGTGCCAAGGCCTCATGCATGCCACCTAGGAATCTCCTGCCGTTTGGAGGTAAATGCCACAGTGGCCACCTGGGAGTGAGAGCAGTGGCCTGGCCTCCTCTCAAGTGCCTCAAGCTCATGCCCAAGGCCACAGTGCGATGGCCTCAGCCCAGGAGTACTCAGCACCTCTCAGGTCCCACATGGCTGGGCAGATCCAGAGAGGAAAAGGGGCCTCCAGGAGCAGGGGGGCTCTGGGAGGCCATAGAGGGCCAGAGCTATAAAGTGTGACCAGGAATGGAGAAGATCACCGGGGTGCAAGCCATCACCCTCTGAGGTGGGGGTGATGGCAATTTCCACCTCGATCCAAGTGGCGGGCGTGTGGTGTGAAAACCACCATCCTGTTGATTCTTTTATGTGTAAATTATAATTCAAAGAAATTTAACCTAGAAAACACTAATGAGTTCAGGGAATGAGGGTACTCTGCAAGCCCCTCAGTCTCAGTTCCTATTACCAGGCTGTATTGGAGTTCAACATGCTTCCCAATCTCTGATCAAAAATAGAAGCGCATCACCTTACATTCACCATCTCCCCAAGCAGTTGAGTATTTCTAAAGTGCTTCTAAAAACAGATTTGTGTTGACTTCTTAACTCCGCCACTTACAGAAATCCAACATGCAATAAAACAAAACCAGCCAGACTTGCCTATGGCTGCTGCCTGAACTCCTGCAGGAGGCCTGGGTATGGCAGCACTGTAGGAGGTATGGAAGAGCCAGTGCAGGCAGCAGGACACAGAGACCCTTTGTCCCCACCCAGAGCCCTATCCACCCAGTCTGCTAAGTGGTCACCTGGCTACTAAGAGACACAGCAAATGGTTTGTATTCTAGAGGGCCTGCTGGAGGAGAATGCTGCTGGCATCGGCAAAATATGTTTATGGCACCTGGCATAGTGTCAAGGAGGGAAGAGCCAAGGGGCTGCGCCTAGTCTTCACCCACCCTTTGCCTCATGGCCCTGAGGGCTTTACTGTTTACCCACTGGGCCCTTTTCTTGCATTCACTTTTCTACAGAATGACTTCTTTTTATTTGGAAATTGTGGGTTAGAAATACTTTGATTAACTGGCTCTGGAACAGGAATGATGATGCACTGCTATACTACTTAAAAGGCTTTGTTTCCTGGAGACATTTTAAAGTCATATTGATATGGTTTTGTTTTTGTTTGCTGGAATCAAACTTCACCTTGTGCCTGCCAGGCAGGCACTTGTGCCACTGAGCTATATCCTCAGTCCTTGACACAGTTTTTATATATTTTGTTTTCATAGGTGAGAAATGGAGGGTCTGGGAATGCAAATTTAAATTACAAGAAACCTAGAACCATTACACAGCCATATTGCACACAGCCATTCTCTTTTCTTCCTGGTAGTCAGCAAAATATTCTAGGAAGATGAGAACATATATCCTCTTAAACAAATCTTAGATAACCATTTCAGAAAAATAAAACTACAGGTGAGGCCCCTGGCTAGACTTGGCCACTGTGGTCAGTAACTAACAGCTTGCCCATTTGGTTGCTTTGAGAGGAACAAATCTAAGAGAAAGGGCACAGAGTACTCAAAGGTTGGAGGTCAAGACCAAGATCGTGCTGGCAAGAGGGAAGAGCTATCTGGCCCCAGCCAACAGGTGACCCCAGGGCAGGAGCCTGCATTTGTGCCCTGGGCTTCGAGACCTGGGTGCAACCACAGCACAGACAATCAGGGAAGCCGCCACCCAACACAGGACAATGTATCAGCAGGAATATTTTGGAAGATGACCACCAAACACAAACACGACATGTCAAGATACCTGGGAACACCATCTGCCTACAAAAGGAGCCCTGAACACACCGCAGAGATGCAGCCCTCTTGGCCTGACCCGCTCCAACATCAAGTGCACACAAGCACTGCGCCACCCTAACTCAGGTCCCAGGGTCACAGGGCCCACTGCCTAGGAGCATGACATCAGGGACTAACAGGAATTCCCAACCGGACAGGTTGCTGGGCATCCACAAGTGAGTAGCACCACAGTGCCCTGGCCACTGTGCCAGCAGCAGTCATTGGTCAGGCTCTGGCAATCAGGACACAATTCACAGCAAAGGCAGATTTATCTTTTGCTAGGAATATTATTAAAAGTGGTTTAAATCCTCTGAAAAAATACTGACTACATGGAAGTAATCAGATAGGCAGGAGGCAGCAGATGAAAGTTAACCTGGCAGTTAACTGCCCACACTGAGGCACCAAAGTCATCCCAGCACACACACATGCGTACACACCAATGCTTTTTTTTTTTTGGTCTTTTTGAGACACAATTCTCTGCATGATTTAGGCTGGCCTTGGGCTCACTTTGTGGCCCAGGCTGGTCTCAAACTTGCAACAATCCACCTGCCTCAGCCTCCCAAGTGCTGACATTACAGGAGTGCACTGGCTATACCGTTCTGTTTTTAAGTGTTATGAAAATAAGCCTTTTAATAATAGAAGGACAGAACTAAAAATTAAATCTGATGGGATTTTTTGACTAATTACCATCCCCAAGGCATTACGTCCTTTTTCAGAGCTCGTTTAATTACCCACATTAAATTCAATTAAAACAGCTGAGTGATGAGTTAAAACTCTGAATTCCAATAAGGGACCAGGGGAGGGAATCAGGGCACATTACAGAGCATGCTTTTTAAATATTGCACAAGGGGATCAGTTTCCTCACACTCCTGCATTCTAGGCCCACAGCTGGTCAACTGCTGCCTAAACCTTAGGTCTGAAACTTCCAGAAAAGGCACTGAACTGGGCTGAAGCTGCTGAGGAAACCAGAGGCACAGAGCTCACTGCATCTGGCTGGCCAGGCTACATACCACACCCCCACTAGAGGTAGGCAAACAGGAGCACTCGTGCATGCGTGCGCACTGCACACCAGGAGGCGGCCTCTAACACAAGCATTTTTCTTTCTTTACATTTACAATCTCTGACCTCGCTAGTGTTGTTGGTGAGCCCCAGGACTCTACCCAAGTACTGCTGACAGGCACACTGTATTCTGGGCTTTAAACAAGCACTTAAAAGCCAGTGCTCCGTGCACTCCTGGGCTACAAAAATTCCTTGTTAAAATTATCACCTCCAACGCACGCCTTATAGTTATCTGAAAAGGTGTGCCTAAACCTTCAATGTGGGCACTTTTTCAAATCTTTTTTAAAAACAACAGAAAATAAGAACTTTTGTTTTTCATTACAGAGGACTTTTTAGTGTTTTTACTGTTGTTTTTGTTTTGGGGTACAGGAGATTGAACCTAGGTTCGGCAATGAATGTATTTCCAGCCTTCCTTTTATTTTATTTTATTTTGTTTTATTCTATTTTATTTTAATTTTATTTTATCTTGAGATAAGGTTTCTATAAGTTGCTAAATTACCCAAACTGAGTTCAAACTTGAGATCTTCCTATCTCAGCCTCCTGAATTACAGAACTATGCCAGCACACCCGCCTTTTTTAAAGTTTATACTATCCTTACCATTATGCTGAAGAGAATTGTGTTTAATTAGGCATTTTCTTAATTTGAATAACTCATACTAGGCACTTAACTTTTGATTTTTTTGTCTCTAGAAGCTAGGAGTTCTGTAATTTCCCTTCCCCAAACTACTTTTTAGTTTAGTATGTATGTATGTATGTATGTATGTATGTCCTGGGAATTGAACTCAGGACCTTGTGCTTGCCTGGCAGGCATTGTACTGCTGAGCTGTGTGTGCCCAGCCCTAACTACTTTTTAAATAAACAAGAAAAAATATGTATGAAAACAGTAAAGGAAAACTCCCAAGTATTCTCCCCGCTCTGTCCCTCAGCCATCCAAGCCAAGGAAACCACTCTTCTCCCTCGGAGGCGTGAGAGTGGCCCTCACAGCCCACAAGGAGCCTGCCATCCCCTTCCCACACCCTCTGTGCTGGTATCGCCTCTGTCCTGTGATGGCCCTGGAGGCCTGAGGCAGGAGAGAAGAATATGGAAAGGTAGAAAGGAGACCAGGAAATTTGTCATTTTAAAGTTGGGTTTTGGAACACAAGCAACACCCAAGATTACAATGCTTTTCTCCCTGCCAGGAAACTTAAAAAAAAAAAAAATTTTTTTTCCCAAGGGTCTTAAAGATACAAAAGACCTGCAAACTGGGGCTTGAGCTTTTCATAACCCAGCCCAGCAGATGGGATGCCTGGCCCAGGGGGGAACACATAACCCTGATCGCCTGTCTTGGCGACACCTCCAAGACCACACAGAACCCCCAACCCCAGCCCGTGATGCACTGTTCTCGAGAGCCTTCGCCTCCTGAGTGCCTCTCCTGCCTCATAAACTCTTTCTCACCTCTCACTGACTGTCTCAACAATTTCTCTACTGTGGTGGATGTCAGCCTACAGCGTGCCTCGTGGATGGGACGAGTGGAGCCCTTCAAGTTGTACATCCTGCCCAGTGACAATCTATGTGTCACATACCACACCATGTCCAAGGGCTCACCAGAGTCCTAGTGGAAGCCCCTACAATGTTCAGCTCCTGATGGGTCCTCTGACTGGGCCTCCAGAAGCTGAGGACCCCAGCTCTGAGGTTCAGTACTCATGTGTGCAAGGAGGTGTAGGGGCATAGGAGGGCACAGGCATCCACAGAGGCTGACCTGATCCTTTTGAAGTTTGATATTTTTCCTTCAAAATTCATGCAAACTTGACCTCCTGCCTGATATCACACAGGATCTCACTATGTTGCCCAGGCCGGTCTTGAACTTGAGAAGCTCCTGCTTCACCTGGGATTGCAGGTGTGCGTCACTGTACCTGGCCTGGCAATGTTTTCATAGGATGCTGGCTTCACATACTGTAAGAAGGGTTTCTCTCTGCCTTCCTCCTGCACTCCCATCTGAAAGAGAGGTAGCTCTCCAAGGCACAGGTGAGGACAGGGAGTCTGCTCCTCCCAGCCCCGAACCCAAGAAGGGAGATCCTCCTACCCAGCCTGCTGGCCTCAGCTCCTACCCTGCCTGGCTGGCCAGAGGCAAATTCTTCGTCACACAAAGAGCAGCCTGACCCAGCTCTCTCCAGCCAGCATGTGCCCCAGGAGAGAGGGGAGAGCAAACTGCCTGGGCTGTGGGCGCGATCAGTTGGTGCTGTTATCCATGGTTATTCTTTCCAGTCCTCTGCCCAGCAGTGGCCAGGATTAAGGTCAGAGCAGACGCAGATCCACATGCCTTCCCCATGCTCAGCAAGGAAAAAGCAGGCACCCAGGAGACTCCCGATGCTTCTCAGAGCTGCACTATCTCTGACATGGAAAAGTGATACGTAAGAGACTTGTTATAAGCCACACAGCCCTACTGTGTGCTGAGCCCTCCTCATTCCATTTTAAATCCAGCTCAGACTTGGCTTCTGCAGGACAGAGCAGCCCCTGTTAGTAGCGTCTGCTGCCTGTCCATCCCCAGGCTGAACACTGGTCCACTTGCTTGTTCAGTGCATCTTGGGCACCAGACCTGGCAGCTCCACACCTTGTGCTGGGGCCTGCAAATCAACCTGTAGGATGACAGGATCAGTAGGCAGCTATGGGGTGACGGGGCAGGAGATGTGTAGAAAGCAGAGACCACGTGGGTTTTTAGAAGTTAGTACAACACAGTGGGCAACTGTGTGGCAGGGCATATGGCAGCTGGGCCAGCCCGCACTGAGGACACACAATGCCACACCCAGGAGATGCCCAACACCCGACACAGGTGTGGACACGAGCCCCCCAGGCCGGGTAAGAATATGCCAGCCAGCATCATTCACGACAGCATACAACCAGGGAGCACCCAGATACCATCGACTGTCAAGCGGGCGCCATCCCCCAGGCACCCAACAGTGACAGTGACTGCAGGCGGGCACCATCTTGCCTGACAACACAGGACAAGAGAAGCTATGTGCCACTAAGGAGCAGCCACACAAAGCTTGGCAGCTGGAGTTCAGGACAGAGGAAAGGGAGGATGAGGAAGCCCCAGGGAGGGGGAAGCCAGGATCCATATGGCAGCATGTTCCGAAAACCTATGGAGGGCTCGGGTTCTATGCTTTCCTACTGTGTGTTAAACACTTTCATAAAACAGACGTTCAAGCTTAAACACACACATGGGGACAGTAGGGTAGGCTGTGAACATGGTAGGACAAGCCAGAGATATGGATGAGGTGGAAACTAAGGCAGGCCAGGCCAAAGGGACTGCTCTCCACATGGCCAGGAGCTGCTCTGGGCCAGTCTGAACCCAGTCTTTCCTAAGAGGGAAATGACAGCAACCAGAGGCCCACAGCCAGACCCAGGACGTGGAGGACTCAAGGAGGAAGGACTGCTTTCTGTGTTCCTTCATAAGAAGTGGACACCGCTGGTCATGGATTCTGTCTGGATCCTGATCTGAACATGTTGAATGTAAAATGGCATTTTTGAGATGATCAATAGAATCTTGCAGATATATTGAGGCAAAAATATGGTACCAAGGAATTATTTTAACTTTTTTAGGGTTGATAATGGTATTTTAAGTTTGTAAGAAAATATACCTACATTTCAGAGATACATATGAGATGTATCTAGGATTACAGTAATGTCACAATGCCTGAGATTTACTTTAAAATACTTTGGCAATTAAAATAAAAGTGGAATCTGATGAAGTATGTATGGCAAAATAGTGATAATTATTGAGTCAGGGACATATAGCAATCACTGTCCTGATTTTTTTTTTTTCTGGTAGTACTGGGGATTGAAAAGAAGACCCTGCACTGACTAGATTCCCCAGCCCTTTTGAATGTCTTACGTTGAGACAGTCTTGCTACACTGCCTTGAGTAGCTGGGATTACAGGCTTCTGCCACTGCACCTGGACACTTTCTGTATTTTAATAGATGAGAGAGAGCAAGAGCACAAGAAAAAAGACTGAATCCCTAATATGAGAATTCAAGGAGGGGACAATCACTCTACATATTACAAACAGCAAAAGGTTGATAAAATAATAAATGAACAACTTTATATGTACCAAAGCTTAGATAAAAGAATAAATGAACAACTTTATATGTACCAAAGCTTAGATAAAAAATTTCTTCAAAGGCACAGAGTACCAAAGCCTACTCTGAAAGAACAGAAAACATGAACAGCCCTGTATCTACTTGTCTTAGTTACTGTTCTCATTGCCAAGACAAAAATATCTGACACCCACGAGTTAAAGAAGCAGAGATTTATTTGGCTCACAGTTTGTGGAGGTTTCAGTCCATAATTATCTGACTCCAAGGCAGGGTGGCATCACAGAGGAGAACCAGTTGGTGGTGAGCAGTAGGTAGAAGCAGCAAGGAGTGAAACAAAGCACCAGCAGCAGCAGCAGCAGCAGCAGCAGCAGCAGCAGCAGCAGCAGCAGCAGCAGCAGCCGCCTCTCCCTTTTATCCTTTCAGGCTACCTGCCCTTTGCAGGGTGCCACCCACACCCAGAGTGGGCCCTCCCATATCCATACCTAGAACTAAGCCAAACCAATCAGTAGACTAATTTAGTAATCATACAGCCTTAATCCCAGTATCACACACTCTAGATCCAGCCATCTCTGAAAAGCTCCATCTATGACCGCATGAGGCTTTGGGGGACATCTAGACACAAGCCATAACATTCTGCCCTTGGGCACCAAAAGACTCACTTGAATCCCTTTATGCATAAGGCATTCTGTCCATCTTTAGTAACCAAAGTCCTAACAGTTTCAGCATTGCTAAAAAGTCCAAGTCCAAAGTCTCCTCTGAGACTTAAGTCAAACTTTTTTATTTTTTCAGTTTTTTGAGACAGGGTCTAGTTCTGATTCAGGCTAGGCTTGAACTCACTGTGTAGGCCAGGCTGGCCTTGAACTAATCCTTCTGGCTCAGCCTCCTGAGTTCTGGGATTATAGGCATGCACCACATATGCCTGGTTTAAGGCAAACTCTTAACTACAAGCCCTTGTATAAATGAAGAGAAAGTTAAACGTTTCCAACATATAATGACACAAGTTAAACATTACCATTCCAAAAGGTGCAAACACAAAATGACAAAAGTGCAAGGACAAAAGCAAGTACAAAATCCAGAAGGGCAAATATTAAGTCCCATAGTTCTATGTCCAGCATCTGGGGCAATCTGTGGCAAGATGTAAACTCCAAAGGGCTAGGGTGGCTTAGCCCTTACACCTCTGCCGGTAGTTGTAGCTCTCGTGGTTTCTGGTTTGGACTCTCTTTGTACTTTTTGCAGCTTTCCTCAGATGATCCACAGGTTCACACACTGCCCTCTCAGGAGCACACTACCTGGCCTCCCAGGCCTTTTTCTGAAGTTTGAGTAGAAGCCTTCCTGATCCCACAACTCTTGCATTTTTCATGCACCCAAAATCAACACCACATAGATGATACTAGGGTCTACCACCAGCTGGAGCAGTAGCCAGGCTTCCCTCTCTTGTCTGAATTGCTGAGCACTATGAACCCAATCCAGAGGAATGAATTCTTTAGGCCAGTATCATTCTGGAACATAGTGCTCTGGGGCTCTCTTCTCACCTTTACAACTCTGAGGCTGTAAAGGCTGGAGTCCTGCTGGTTCTTTTGACATCCTCAGGCCATTTTTTCTATCGTCCTGTTCCTTTTCAGCAACCAAGTTCTCCTCTGCTCCAGCTTTGCAATCTGTAACATTACTGGAGCTTCCTTTTTAGCCAAACTCAGAACATTTTAAACCATTCTGCAAGACTCTTTGCTCTTGATTCTCAACATAGATCTGGCTAAAAACTCCAACAGTAGCCATGCCACTGCCTCAACATTAGACTGCCTTAAAATTTCTGCTACAAGATTAATTTGTCTGCCACCCTTAATCTCAGTCTCAGGCAAAGTTTCTGGACATGATCAAAATGCAGACAAATTTTCTGTTAAAATATAGGACACATGGTTTGGAGTTCAACAGCTAATTCAGTGCTTCTTCACAGTAGAAACCTCCTGAGCTTGGTCTTTACCTGCTTCATTTCTATTAGCATTCTTGTCTTCTGAAGTCTGACCAGAATCTGCCATCAAGTATAGCTTAAAGGATTCCAGGGTTGCTGCTTCACCCAGAATCTCTAAACCTTTCTAACCTCTTCCCATAAGCCAGTTCCAAAGGCTCTTGGGCCACATGATCAGGTAAAGTCATAGGAATGACCCTGCTTCTCTGGTATGAAAATCTATCTGTTGTCTTTCTTATTGTAGAGAAAAAATACCTGACAACACCCAAAGTTAATGGAGGAAAGGTTTATTGTAATTCACAATTTGTAGAGGTTTCAGTTCATAGTTGGCTGGCTCCAAGACAATATGGCATGGCAGAGGGGCTTTGCAGAGGAGAAATAGTTCATGGCAGGCAAAAGACAGCAAGCAGTAAAGTAGGGAAGTAGCAGAGCACTGACAGTAGCCCTCTTTCTGTCCCTTATATTCTATCCAGGCTACATGCTCTCAGGCAGGTAGTACTCATACCTAGATTAGATTTTCTCATTATGCACTCCCAGAAATATGCTAAACCAATAGGTGGGCTTATTCAATAATCACACACCCTTGATCCCTGCATCACACACTATAGATCTAGCCACCTCTGGGAGGACATCTAGACACAAGCCATAACATTACTCATCTGCTTTCTCTCAGAATCTAAAACCCTTGCATAGATGCAAATGGCTTCTTTGGTGAACTCTACCAAATGCTGAGGAAATAATACTAGTATTAAACAAACTTTTCCAGAAATGAGAAGAGGAAGAGCACTCTCAATCCCATTTATGAGGCCAATATTATCCTAATACCAAACCAAATAAGCACAATGATAGAAAATTACAGACCCCTATCAATCATAAATATAAGTCTCAAACAGATATTTGCAAAGTAAATCCATCAATATATAAAAAAGATAATATATCAGTACCAAGAAATGGTTCCTCTGAGAAATGCAAGGTAGTTAATATTTAAAATCAATGACTCACCATAGAAACAGATCAAAATGGAAGAACATGAAGATGATCTTCATAGATAAAAAATAAGGATTTGACAAAATCCAACAAATTCATGATAAAAATTCTCAGCAAACTGGGACTAAAAGAGAACTTCTTCAATCTGATAAAGGGTATTTATGAATAACCTACAGCTAACAAAAGTCAATGGTGAGCAAACATTTTCCCAAAACAAATGCAATTACAGCATTATATATCACAAACACATACTCATAGAATTTTTAGAAATGGGCAAAAGATTTAAATAGATACTTTACCAGAGACACATGAATCTCAAGCACATAAAAAGATGTTCACCACCAGTCATTAGGGAAATGCATGCAGAAACTACATGGGACACCACTGTATCTCCACCAGAACTGATAAAATTGAAAAGATTATTAGCATCAAGTGTTGGCAAGAGTTTAGCATCAGTACTAAATGAACCTCTCACACACTGTTTGTGCAAATATAAGAGGGCCCAGTGACTCTGGGAAATGCTTTGATAGTGTCTTACTAAACAGACATTTACCATACAAACCTTGGCACTCTTGGCAATGGACCCAAGATAAATAAGGTGATGATATGTATAAAAAGAGCTATGCCTGAATGTTTATAGCAGTTCTTTTCATAAGAGCCAACAGCTGTAATCTGCCCAAAGCTCACTAACTGGAGAATGTATAAATATGCTGAGACACACACACACAACGAGTATGGGTACAGGACAGAAGACAGCAGTGGCCACGTAGGTGGGTGAAGGGGAAAGAAGTCTGGGCATAAAAGGGCCAAGGGAAGGTTGAGATGATGGAGCTGTCCTATCCCTCAACTGCAGTAATCACTGCTTGAGTATCAATATTTTTCAAATTCGTTGAATTTAAAAAAGAACACTGAACTTAACAAAGTCAATGAGTCTACTGTATGCAAATAAATAGAGCTGACTTTGCAAAAAGGGGAAAACTGCCCACCAACAACCAGGATTTGCGCAAAGTCCTTTTGTCCAGCACATTCGACACCACAGTGCTCTGTAAGGAAGTCTGGTCCTTCTGGCCAAACCGCCCCTCCTACTGTGAACAGCACAGTTTAGAATTGTTTCTTAGCTTTTACCCAGCAGGGCTTAACTGCACTGTTTCCAGAGCTGTGGACCTACAGCCCCAGCCCTTGGCCAGCCAAGCCACCTGAGCACCCTCACTGCCCAGGAGAACCTGAAGGCTGGGCACACCAGCTTGGGTGGCTGGGATTTGGCATGCACTACTGGCTGAGTGACACTTCTTCCATTGTGTCCACCAATGGTCCCTTGGGCTGGGCACTCGCATCATCTTACCCAGAGGTCCCGTGGCTGGCCCAGGGCTGTGCCAGACATTTCTATTTCTTCACATAATCTATCTTTGTCTCCCTAGATGCTTGGCCAAAGTTTTTTTTTTTTTTTTGGTGAATGTGTCACAGGGACAGTGTCCTAAAGTACAATGGAGTTATTTTCTGGAAATCAGGACATGTGATCTAACGAGACTGATACATGTATGGGAAAATGGGTCAGAACCCTTTGAAACCCAGAGCACCTGACACTCCAGGCTGTGCCCTCTCCTCCAGGGCAGGGCCTGTGGAGGGGTATCCTTCCCAAACAGTCCTGCACCCCACTGCCCATTTCCAGAGATTGCCTTCTCCCCTCCCTGAGGTCCTCTAGTTCTGTGCCCTCGGGAAGCTCTGACTACACTCCCTGGGTCTCAGTACACATTAGTCCTCTGGACACCTCAGCCTCTCAGTTCTAGTATTTCCTATCATACTGCTCTTAGGACTTTACTGTTCATTATCTACCAAATGTCTTGACCTTGGTTGTATATTACCTCTCGGTACAGTGTTTCAGTATGAGCAAAGAGAGCGGCTCCTGCTGCCTATTCAGGACACGTAAGGTCAGGGGTGTCCTGCTCTCACCTTGTGATCCACCCCAGCTGGGTTTTGTGATGAAGGGGTCCACTGAGACTCTAGGCCTTACTTTGGCTGGTGCCAGTAACACTGCCATGGTGAAACTCGGAAACATGCAGTGCAGACAGACAGCCCTATCTGCAACCCACCAAGGACCACCCTCAGAGAGAAGCCCTTGGGGCAGCAAATACTCCCAGGCTCAGAAGGTGCCTGCCTGGACTCGCAGCGTTGCTCATTCACTTCCCAGAGGAGCATCAGGCACCCTGAGATGTGCAAGTGCCTGGCACATGCAGGCTCAGCAAGTAGACTTGTTATGGAGGCAAGAAGCCAGCTGATAAACACAAATTCTACTCCCCAGCTGCCCCTGAGCTCCCTACTCAGAGAAGCCAGTGGACACAGAGCTGTGGGGCCTGGGCTTTGCAGGCCATGTGCAGAGAGGAAGTCACAAGGCCCTTGGCCACTCTGCTTAGCCTCACGTGGTTTTTTATGGCTCTGAGAAAGAGACAGAAACCTGCATCTTGCCAGCCTCCAGCTCAGGTGACTGGAGGGAGGCAGAAGTCACTGTGAGAGCCCTGGCCACTGCCTGCATGTGGAGCCCAGGGCATCCTGTCCAGCTAGGTCCAGCGCAGCCAAGTCTCCATTTCAGTATCTGTAAGCTTCAGTTCTGCACAGGAAGATACTGTTTTCCTGGCCAAGCACCATTCTTTGTGAACCTGGTGGAATAATCCTGACCAGCTCTTGCGCAGTGCCCACTGTGCTGAACTAACTGCTGGTGGTCATCCAGAGCTTTACCTCGGGGCACACAGAGAGCTCAGAGCCCCTACCTGGGTCAGGTGGCCAGCAGGAGCAGTGCTGAGACCTGCACTTGGGTCTGTGAGTGACCACAGGCAGAGATGCAATGAGGATTCTGGGCAGAGTGGTGACGTCCAGCCCATTATGCCGGACAAGGGGGCCAGCGCTCAGCAGCTCACCCTGGAGCGCAGCGTCTCCTACAGTGGACCCAGTTATCCTCCAAGGGAGCAGTGGTCCAAGACCTGGGCGCCTGTAACTGTGGAAAGTGCCAATGCTGCATGTAGGTTCCACACAGGAAGAGACCGGAGGCAGTGACTAAACACAGAATATTAATAACATGCTCCAAGAAAAGTTCTGTTGATGTGGTCTCCTGAAATATTATATTTTTACCTTCCCACTTAAAGGAAAGTCTCTACAGTTTCTCACTGGCATATCTGAAATGCCAACATCATAACTCTTGCCCTCAGGGGCCATTACTGGGTAAGATAAAGTTACCTGAGCACAGCCCTGTGACACCCCAACAGTGATCTGGTAACTAACACAGCTGCTAAATGATTAACAAGCATGGGGTCTGGACAAAGGGCAGCATTCGCCACACTCCTCATCATAATGCCCATTTAAAATGCAGTGTTCATTTCTGGAATTTCCCATTTAGTATTTTGAGACCTAGGTTGACAATTGGTAACTGAAGCCACAGGAAGCAAAATGGCAGGTAAGAGGATTACTGTGAGGTCCCTAGGACAAGTTCTCTGTGGTGGAAAATGGTAGGCAAATGGAGTTTTAAAACCTGACACACTGTTTTGGGTTCAACTGGGTTCCCCTTAAAATCATAGACTAAAGTTCTACCTCCCAGTACCTCAGAAGGTAAATGTATTTGGAGACGGGGATTCTGAAAAGCAGTTAAATTAAAATGAGGCCTTCAGGGAGGGCCTCAATCCAGTGAGCCAGGGAATGTGGGCACCAAGCACACAGGAAAGACCACATGAAGACACAGGAAGATGACAGCCACCTATACACCAAGGACAGAGGCCTCGGAAGAAGCCAACCCTGCCAACGCTTGTGACCTTGGGACTTCCAGCCTCTAGACAGTGAGCAATTCTGCTGTCCCAGCTACCCAATCTGCGCAACTTTGTTATGGAAGCTCTAGGCCACTAGCATACAGACCATGCAGCAGTGCGATGGCTTGGAAAACTGTCCCAAGCAGGTCACAGGTCCGTTATAGGGTTCCAGCGATAAATACCCAGAACAGGGAAAGCCACAGGACAGAGAGGAGACTGACAGTGCCAGAGGCTGAAGGTTAGAACAAAGAGAGTGTGACTGCTCCATGGATGGAGTTCTCTGTGAGGAGGAAAGTAGATTCTAGAATTAGATAGCAAGTGGAGGCCAAACAAAACTGTGAATATACTAAGTATCACTGAGCTCGTTTTTAAATGATTTTCTGTTACATGAACTTTACCTCAGTAGGAAAACTCTGAAAATAACTATCTTTAAAAATATACAGCTGAAATGTGTTACCTGGATATGATATAGTGACAGCCAAAGCCAAGGTGTCTGTCCAGCATGTCATGGAGAACAAAGAAGGGAGGTAGGAATTTTGCTCCCCTGGGACAGGATCTTACGCTCTGACCCCTTCAGGGGTGAGAAGTCCTAATGTGGAAGGGGCAGCCTTCCAGGCCTCCAGCTACTGAAGGCAGGGCATGGCCTCGGGACAAGGACAGGCAGGGGGAGGCCTGGGGCTTAGGCCAGGAATTTAGGAGCTCAGTAACTCATTCCCAAATTTAGGATTTGAAATATTGTATGTAAAATAAAATATGACATTTTAAAAAACTCTTCAGATAACCTTTCAGGAAACCATTGATTCTGGGAGGGTATATTCAGTTTATATGAATGCTTTGTGGGGGGGGGAGAGGGAGAGAGAGGGGGAGAGGGAGAGAGAGAGAGGGAGAGAGAGAGGGAGAGAGAGAGGG